>CM076673.1:127823099-128128099 GCA_038501925.1 Xenopus petersii | reverse complement strand
AATTTTCCTGTTTGCCCTGTTAAGCTCAATAAATAACAAATTGCACTCATTTTGAACAAGGGGTATACTGTCTCTTTCAATGATACAACTCAAATGTTAGCTGGATTGTTGCTGCTGCAACACCAGTAACTTAAAGGGGAACTCTGGCTTCCAAATCAAAATTTGATAAAGAGGCCCACATAACACAGAAACCCCTAATATACACATCACAGTTAACCTGTTTCTTCAAAAAGTATTAATAAATGCCATTTCTATGCTGAAATCCAACAGTTTTTCTCTTTCTGTATCATTTGAAATCCTGGCAGGGAAGGAGGGACTAAACACTGATGTTACAAATTGTAACAACTTACACGGCTTACAATTACACAGCTTACAGACAGCACGCAGGAACTACATAACCCACAATGCATTGCACTATAATGTTCCGTTCCTTATTATAATCACATGTGCAGGGAATTGTGGGGATTTGGAGAATGCAGTCTAAAGACAGCTGGCTGTTGATACAAAGTAACAGCAGTCAGCCAACTCATCAAAGTAGTCGGACAGATCAGCTGGAGAGCAGGGGGCTAGGTTTAGGAAACGGTCAGAAACCATTAAAAATCATGAAAAGTCTGCATATTTTTTAATTGATGTATATTGCAAAGTTGCTTGAAATTATGTTTACTTTTTAAAAAGCTTTAACCATCAGAAACCTGTTTTGCAGGGTATTTTATGAAGCTGAATAGCTTGTTTAGATATAGTACAGTAAGTGCCATTGGCTTTAGCAATAATTGCAACATTTCTGACAGCAGTGATTTGTTTTACAGCTGTCTGTCTGTTTAGCCTCTGGGGATCATTTTACTTCCAAGAATGTCTAAAAAAGCCAGGGTCACTTTAAATATTAGAGGAGAGTTTTCTTACTGCCATCAACCTAAAGGGATTTTGATGTAAACACAGTACAATTATGGAATTCTTGGCAAGAAGGAGTGGTTGAAGCTTTTTTTTTTTCCAGTAGTCTTGTAAATACTGGTCTGATCTCTAGTAATCAAGGTTTAAAACAGTTATATTTAATAGTGGTCCTCTGAGCACTTTTGCAATTTAAATTAAAAAAATATTTTTAGTGGTTTTTGAGTTGTTAGCAGTTTCAGACAGTTTTATATTGCCACGGAGAATTTCAGCTCAGCGGCTTTTTGAAGGCTCAGAGTGTATAAGATCCTATGCATTTTCTATGCAATTCCTGTATGCAGTTAACCCTTGCTGACTCTCACTTGAGACTGAAGCATGGAATCAGCAGTCTAGAAATGCAAATATAACAGAAACTGCTGAAAATAGAATATTTAAAGGAACTGCAAAAATGCTCAGGGAAGCACCCAAAGTTTACAGCAATTCTTTTTTATGTTTATATCCCCTAATGCTATAGTATTACTGAATTAGTTACAAATTCATTACTGAGCTATTATAGCCTGTCAGTTTTGGGCTTGCTTAATGGAACTTTCTCTTTTGCATAAATACACTCCATGCACTGTATTTTGCTGACCTATTTTTTTAGTCTGGGTTAGTTGTATTATATGATCACAGCCCCTGTTTGTTCTACATACTAATTCTACCACAAGGTTGACCTTGGAATCAGGAGTTAACTGCTGCTTAGATAATGGGGTGGATATACCTATAATATGGCTCATCCTCATACATTAGCAATAGACAACACATAACAGGGTACACAGCTCCATTGCAGTCATAGGAGCTCAGATGCCTCTTTCCAGACCAGAAGTTACAAACCAGAGCCATGGGAAAAATGCAGATTGGCTACCTTCTGCTTTGACTGTAATGTGCACTTATAAGACAGGACCTAGGCCTAGTGAGCCCAGATTGCAGGGTCTACTTCTTGTATAACTGTATAGATAACCCTTCCCAGCCAGTTTTCATTCGGTCAGCAGGTATCGTTGTGATGAGCACCAGGCACCTCTAAAGATATTTTTACAGGTGGGTCCAATGCATTGGGCAGATTTTGGTGCAAACATTCCCACTTTCGATTGTTTGTGAAATATGAACCATGCCTTTCAGGGCTGACATCAGTCAATTAATATTTTCTCTCCTGGTTTATTTACACTGGTAGAGAAAAATGCCTAGTGTGATACAAGCCTAAAGGTAAACTACATCTTTAAAAACAGTAAAAGCAAAAGCATGGAAAGTGTTTAGGACACTGGCAGCAATTTATCAGTGCCAACCACTGGTCTGATAAAGCCCAGTTTTTCCAGTCTTTCCTGTACAAACCGAAAGCTTATCTCTGCTAATGAGTGCTGCATTTCAAACTTTCTGTGGCGAGTACACTGTTTGGCTGATGCAACCTGCAAGGAAAAATGTAGAACTACAAACCTTCCACATTAACATTAAACTTTTCTTATATAATTTTGCAAGCAAAATTCAACAACATGGTGTTTATCATGTAACCTTAAATAGTCTATTAGATGGGACTAATGTATTAGTACAGCCAGGACTTAGTCCTCCCTCTTTGGTAATGGAAGAAGGTAGAGTCCTGCGTGGGTCCATTTTTTGGAACCCGTACCTGACCCTTACCCGCAATCTGCAACCTGGACCCGCAACCCACATTCTTACCCGCTTGGATCCGATACCCAACCCGCAAGTACCTTATCCGCAACCCGGACCCGCGACCCGCTGACCATCAAGAATCAGGAAGTGCTGTCATTGTAAACTGGAAGTGACATCATCGGAAGTAGGCGTGATCACAAAAAAAGGAGTAAAACAGGAAGTGCTGTCATTGTAAAGTGGAAGTGACATCATCGGAAGTAGACGTGATCACAAAAAAGGAGTAAAAATCGATATTGAGAAGACCTGCGGCCCGACCCGCAAACCCGCAGAACCACCGACCCACGTCTATACCCACACCCGGAACTTCTACCCGCAGGGTACCGCAAGTTTTTGTGGGTAACCTGCAGGACTCTAGAAGAAGGAAAACATTGTATGTTGCATAACTACTATGATTAATGTAAATTGCCATTAGTAAACATATGCATCTCCTACTTTTCCTGAAGTTGCCTTAAAAGGCAATTGTATTATCTACAATAATCCTGCTGGATATGTAACTTTGGACTTTGAATACTAATAACTTGCTCAGAGAAAATAAACTGACACTGGTGCCAGTGATGAGTTGCACATATTATACTTTTTTGATATTGCAATTTAGATCAGTAGATTCTGCTACAACACTGATAAGTATATTTAAGAAAGGAATGTAATGATGGATTGCATGGGAAAACCAAAATCTTTAAGCCTTGTTTTCCTATTGCTTTTAGAAATTGTCAGCTATACCTACTCTAAGCTATAGGCATACATCTTTGTGGATATGAAAGAAGCTATCACAAGGTCCTGACTAATTTTCAACAAGCGTATAGCTAGCCCAGGGAAACTTTGTCACCCAGCAGAACTTCAAAACCTTGGTCAAAGTTACAAAAACAGGTACAATGTTAACCCACTGGAGTAGGCACAGATACTAATTGGACTTTTACTACTTTCTGGTCATTGGCTATAAGGTTCCACTTACTGTCCCTCCTACTGCATTTTAGAAAAAGACAGTCTTGCAGGTAGAAGGGTATAAAAGGGTATAAAAGAACTTTGGTGATTAATTCAGGAAATTGACTTGCTTGCTAAAGGAACTTTGGAATGTTGTACATTCTCACCCGTGGTTCAGAAGAGCCATGTGACTGACTAGATTACTGCTATATGACAAATCTGCAGTTCAACAGTAAATAAGCTTTGAACTCTTGCTGAAAGCATCAAGCTTATGATCCTAAAAAAAATAGTTTACCTGAATTGGCTATTACTCTTTACTTATTTTTGTCTACTGAGTATCCGCACTCCAAGGCAAACTTTTCTTCCGTATGTAACCTGGGTGCACAGTTGTAATTTATGTATATCCATGAATATCAAAAAACGACACACCCATGTTCATTCCCAACATGTTTCCTATTTCAGCAGTGCCATAACTGACCCAAATTACTCAAGGCTATTATTGTCAATCCACATTGTCTCTAGTACACTAGAACTTGGATTGCTTCCAGTTTCTTCTATGGAGAGGCTCAGGAATCTAGTTCCTTGGGTAGAACTAGTTTAGGGTTGTATGGAATTCAACGTCTTGCCAATTCCCAGAATTTTTGCATTACAAACACTTAAAGCCAGCTTTTAACTAATTCTAAAAATTCTAGACCATGACCACAATGTATAGAAAACATAACACAGCATGTCATAACAAAATACAAATCGTAACAAGAGTTATTCAATTGGTACAGCACTATATTTCAGTCTGGAACTAGGAATTCTGGCACCTAGGCAAACATGGCATTGGTTGTACCTGTATCCTTTTACCAGTACACACTGCTAACAAAATATTTAAGTAAAACACTTTTTACTTAATATAGTGCATTTGCACATAGGTCCATATACTTCCTGCACTTTTAATTGTTCAGGCTGCTGGCCTCACCTAGCTGAACAATAAGAGTTGTATATTATTTCATGCCTTTCATTTCAGTTTGGTGTCCTGTAAATATCACTAGGAACATATCTCTAAATCTGTTTTTTTTTGTCATAATCTCTCAGTCAGCAGTATTAATGCTCCATTCTGCCAGTGATAATATTTAAATCATGTCTTTATGTAATCTCATAGCAAAAGAATTCTGGTAATCTGATAAGGAACAAATAAGTATGGTATCTCATAACACGACTGCACAACTACTGGAGCTGTAATATAAAGGGCAAGTAACAACATACATTTAAGCATACATACATTTAAATATTTTTTTTATTTTTCTTCAAATAATATATTAATTGGCAGCAACAGATCTATTTTGCATATGAAAGGATTTCATTAAAGGGGAACTGAAGTCTAAATAGAATAATGTTAGAAATGCTGTATTTTGTACACTAAACATAAACATGAACTTACTGCACCAGAAGTCTAATAAAACGAATTATTTATGTTTTCAAAGTTGGCCGCAGGGGGTCACCATCTTGTAACTATGTTAAACCATCTTTGCAAGACAACGCACATGCTCAGTGTGGTCTGGGCTACAGTTGGGAGGTTAAGCTTAGGGATCGTCATAAATGATCAAAACAGCACAAATCAAATAATATCTGCCATAGAAACTGATACAGCACAACTGATTAATAATCTGAATATGCAGATTGCACTGGGTCTGCGGATACAAATCTCTACAAGGTCTCTGGATGCTCTACAGGGAAACTTGTGCTGAATTTTTCCCTTTTAGATTAAGCATGAATAATAGAGAATGGTCTTTATTTACGAGGGGTCTATTAACCAAGCTAGTTTTATTCATTTTCAGGAAGTCCAGTACACCTTGATACTCATAACTCATAGCTCTACATAAGGTGGCTGGTGTTTGAACATATTGATGGTATAATAATATTATTTACAGATATGTACTGAAGCCAAAAATTGTTTGCTTGATCTCTCCTGAACTCAGCAAGGTAGATCAGTTATGAAATGGTGCGGCAAAGAGATCGAAAAAATGTTTTCATTGATATGTCAACCAGTCTTTTCACCCTCCCTGAGAAACCTGCTGCGAGTGATATATCCTGTAACATATAATTGCATAACTTATGAATAAGCTTATTGAAGAGAGTTCTCACAGTTGCTTAAAGTGATCATATTTCTTTGTTTTGTGCCTGTCAGATCTATTTATTTTATGTTGTCATGTTGAAAAGTAAAGGGTGTTTCGCTTTCTAATATAGTCATAATTTACAGTTGTTTACAGTACAGTGCAAATGCTTTATGTGCTACTTGTAGTTCTTATTAACAAGGGTCTCAGTTTAATTGTTTATGCTTAAAATACTGTACAGTTAATGGCATGCACAGATGCATTTTGATTCCTTCATGTTAACATAAACCTGAAGTCACAAGCAGAATGCACTGGTTTTGTTACTTGACAACAAAGGGCTATTATCTTCTTTACATATAAATTGGACTTATGAAACAACCCACAGAAAGCTACTGGGGGCCTAACTAAAACTCAGTGGCGATATCATGGGGTAGATTTATTAAAAAGTGAAGTTAGAGATCTCCGCAGTCTGCAGAGTGAAATACCGCCTCTCGCCATTCATTTCTATGGGATTTTTAAAGGCGTATTTATCAAAGGGTGGTAGTGAAAGTTCACCATTTCATAAATAGGCCTTTATAAATCCCATAGAAATGAATGGAGAGAGGCGGTATTTCACTCTGCGGACTGTGGAGATCTCTAACTTCACTCTTTGATAAATCTACCCCATGGAGACCTAACCCTTTCAACAGTGGAGATGCTTTTTCTAGTGAGCTGGAAACTGACTGCTACGTAACACATTAGACTCTTTTTCACCACACAAACTTCTTGTTCCTTCTGTTATTTAAGTTCACACTGTTCATATGGCTGTGTCAGATTTGGCCTGAGGTCCAGGTCTCAAGAGAATACTAATTAGAAATCGTTACTGTTCTGTTTTTGTGTTTGTAATCCTTATTTTTAAAGATACAGTATTTTCAAAAGATTATTATGATTAAGCTCCAGTGAAGCTCCTTTTCTTAAAGCAGTAGAAAAACTTTGCTTGAAATTCAGGCTGTATTAAGGACAAGTCCTCTTAATGATGTTAACAGTTACCTGGTAAAAGCAAATGGACTCATCAGGACTACGTCCAAGCATACGCCATCATCACATGCAATCGCTTCTCCCATAGAGCAAACAGAGACTGATATAGCCATTCTTTAACAGAAGTTGACCGTGATAAGATTGAATACTATAACAGAATTAACCTTTGGAATAGATGAGCTACACTTTTAAAAGTATAGTGTAAGACAACTGTTATTTCAGGGAAGGGAATGGAAGACCTTAAGGAGGGTATGCATTGCTGTTGTAAAGGCAGCTCTGAAAAATTGAAATTTAGATTATATGCCCCTATTTGCACAGCCATGTTTTCCTGTATTTGGTTTGTTAAATAATATATACATTTTATTGCAGTGACTTGAATAAAGTTGCATACAATATTGGTGTCCCTATTGGTTGTTGTAAGAAAATAACCTCTGTCTACAAGAACATACAGTTTAAATTGACAGACAGTCGCCTTATTGATAGGGAACAGAAGCACCACAAGCTACAGTATTAGTGACATTCTTCAGTCCAATGATTGATATACCGTGGAGGAAATATACTAGTATTATGAAAGTAAAAACTAGCACAATTATTTATTTCCCATGATTGTCCATGTGCAGACTTCATGCTTGGTGTGTTGAGTGAGGTGCTCAATGGGCAGGCTAATAGGATGGCAAGGCTTTAGACCAGAGTTCAAGGGCCTGCCTTGCAGATTATAAACTTCACTTTTATGAAATTCCAAGTGGTTAAGAAATTCTGTGTACAAGGCACACCATAGAAAACATAATTCTTTCTGAATAATATTTATCATAGAGTGTTGTATAACTGGAAAGTATTTTTGGGAACACATCATGATGAATCTTGATACAGTTACATTAGGAGCAATACTGTATCATGGAAACCAATGGAAACCTAAACCGGGTAGAAAATGTAAAGTTTCATGGAGATACACCACTGTTGTATTCTTATGAGGCTGGAATTGCCTGTTTTTAGATCCCATAACCTGAAACAATGCCATTAATTTAATATTGACAACTGAAAATGGCCGAACAACTTATGTCATACTCCATAGTGAGTGATTCCTTTCATCTGTTTTTGGTGAGTTACTGAAATAACCTCTGAGACTGTTCTACTAGTATAATAATCTGACTTCTTTTTCCTGCAGACGTGAACAAGCCACTGTCCTTTACCAGAACATCCACATAGTGGAACCTATGTTAATCCAGCAATATGAACATGTTATTAGAAATTTTGTTCGGGAGATACGACTTCAGAGCACAGAAATGGAAAACTTGGCCATTGCAGTGAAAAGGTAATTCAAGGAAAACCGGGATTGTATATGCTGCATTTGTTTTATAAAACTGAGGTTTTGTCATAAAATGGGACATATTGTGTAAAAAAAAAAAAAAAGAATGTGCCAGTGTGTTATACTCTTTTAAATATATAAAAAATGATGATGATATAGAGGGAATGTGTGTTTCAGGCTGATTGAAAATTCTCCAAAAATCCTAGTAGTCTCACCAATCTGTTCCACTTCTTGCTGCCTCCTTTCCCAGGCTGTTCAGTGCATACTGCACTGTGGAAAAGAAACCAAGTATAAGTGATGCTTATTGCACCTTTACTATGCAGAATGTTTAAAAATACAATCCTTTCTGAGAAGGTAAACAGTTTAAAACAGAGAGAAAATAGTAGAAGCACAATGGTCATGCAATGAGAATTTACTATTTCTTAAGTTCAAGTCAAATGATTCTGTATTCACCAACAGAACACAATTAGGGTCTGATTCACTATGGGTCGAATATCGAGGGTTAATTAACCCTCGATATTCGACTAGGAATTGAAATCCTTCACCTTCGAATATTGAAGTCGAAGGATTTAGCGCAGATCGAACGATCGAAGGATTATTCCTACGATCGAACGATTAAATCCTTCGAATCGAACGATTCGAAGGATTTTAATCCAACGATCGAAGGAATATCCTTCGATCAAAAAAACTTAGGCAAGCCTATGGGGACCTTCCCCGTAGGCTAACATTGACTTCGGTAGCTTTTAGCTGCCGAACTAGGGGGTCGAAGTTTTTTTTAAAGAGACAGTACTTCAACTATCGAATGGTCGAATAGTCGAACGATTTTTAGTTCGAATCCTTCGATTCGAAGTCATAGTCGTAGTCGAAGGTCGAAGTAGCCCATTCGATGGTCGAAGTAGCCCAAAAAAACCTTTGAAATTCAAAATTTTTTTACTTAGAATCCTTCACTCGAATTTAGTGAATCAGCCCCATATTGTTGAATTGCATTAATGGGGACAATCCCAAACTATCAGCACTGAATTTCAATGCCTACTCATTCTGCTGAGTAAATTACCTTGTTATTCCCCAGAAACAAAGTCGAAAGAAGTTGCAAGCTCCTATTACTCACCTGGACTTTTTCATACCTGAATGTAAATGCGAGAATACTGATTAAAAAATTACAGTATATCAGCCTTATTAAATGTTATCAAATTGCCAGGAAACACGTTTTATACCCCCACCCTTGCTCTTCAGTGAAGTTACAGCTAGGGAATGCGAAGCATGTGAACAGAATAGTTATTACTAACACACACTAATGCACATAACACCAATAGTTATCAATAGGAAAATATTCTACTTTTTTACTTATTTCAGTCACATGCTGCAAGGTGGCCTACAAATGCATGCAAGTTGCTGATTGTTATAGTTGTAGTTGAAGCAGATTGTTAAAGAATGCAAAAAATAAAAAATAATCAAAATGCCCACCCTCCTTTGAAAAAAATGAACTTGAAATGTTGCTTATTGTGATTGTTGAGGACATAACAGAATTGCCATACATTATATAACTTGCCTTTGAACCACAGAGACCCTTTTCAAAAGAAACAGCAATAATGAATGTTTTTATAAATTTTATGGGGAATATGCAAATAATGATGTGCAACAGTGAAATGTGCCTTTATTTCATTATTTGCATTTTTAATGATACTGAAATCAGGAGTTACAAGTATGTGTACCAACGACCTTGCTGCACACTCCTATTGTTATCCCAACTGCTCTTGGACTACTAATACCGACAGCATAAAAGTTATGAAATCTGACCTGTAAATTCAACACGAACCATCATCATCATCATCATCATCATCATCATCATTTATTTATATAGCGCTGTCAAGATACGCAGTGCTTTACTGCAGTTATAGCAAACAGGGAATAAATGGTGGATAGACAAGGATTACAGAGTACAATAGGGTTTACAAACTAAAAGGTTAGGGTACAATTGAGACATTAGGATTGTATAAACAATTTGTCATTTTTGATACAGCAATGATTAATTAAGGTACATCGAATAGGCCTCTTTAAACAGGTGGGTCTTTAAGGAGCGCTTGAAAGTTTGGAAAGAAGGAGAAAGTCTGACAGCTTGTGGCAGAGAGTTCCAGAGAAAAGCAGAAGCCCGAGAGAAGTCTTGTAGACGAGAATGGGCAGAAGTGACCAGAGGAGAAGTGAGGCGAAGATCAGAAGCAGAGCGTAGGTTTCGTGAAGGAGTGTATTTGGAGATTAGAGATGAAATATAGGGAGGGGTTTCTTTATTAAGGGCCTTGAATGTGAGTGTAAGTAATTTGAATTTGATTCTAGATGAGATTGGGAGCCAGTGAAGGGACATACATATGGGAGCAGCTGATGTTACCAGAAAACTTTATTGAAACTATATCCGTAATGTTGTTATGCTGAATATTTGTATTATTTTGATACCTGGAATCCTACTGTTTGAAAAAATTCAGACCTACATAAAGCTGATGGAAATTGTTGTATAAAGTTGTATAGACCCCATGCAACTTACCGCTCTGCATTTTCCTGGAGACATTTCTATCTCAACACTGCACTTGCTTTTTTCAACTGTCCCTCAAATAGAGCCATGCAATGCTCAGTAAAGTTTTTCATTTAGACTCCAAACTTCCTAGTAATAATTAACACTGGTAGAGCAAAAGCCTCTCAGTGATATGTAGGCCAATTATGTATTTAAAAGAAGAAAAAAAACTTTAATAGTGAATATGTTCAAACAACTAATTGGTAAATCAGTTGATTGTTGAAAGAAGCAATACATGGCAATATCTAAATAAGAGAAACCTTTCTATGTATTGCAAAGGTATGTAAAAAAACAAAACAAAACTGAGCATCCACCTGGCTAGTTGTATTGGGTATGGAAACATGACCAAGGAGATGATTATGCAATTTGTACATAATCAATCTTTAATTGTACAAATATGACACCATATATGTACAATTTTCATTTTTGCGATAGTTCCCCTTTAACATCATGCATCTAGCTACCTTGACTAATACTGTCTTATATTCATCTAGTATGCTATGTCAGCAGCTAGACTTAAAGGAACAGTAAAGGTGGCCATACACGGGCCGATAAAAGCTGCCGACAGACCGTGTCGGCAGCTTATTGGCCCGTGTATGGGGCCCCCCGACGGGCTTCACCGATCGAGATCTGGCCGAAAGTCGGCCAGATCTCGATCGGATGGGACAGAAAATCCCGTCGGATCGCGGCCGCATCTATTCGTTGATGCGGTTCCGCGATCCGACCGCCCGTTAAGGCCTCGTTAGGATCCGATCGTTGGGCCCTAGGGCCCACGATCGGATCGGCCCGATATTGCCCACCTCAAGGTGGGCATATCGGAGGGAGATCCGCTCGTTTGGCGACATTGCCAAACGAGCGGATCTCTCAGTGTATGGCCACCTTAACATCAAAAAAGTAAAAGTGTTTTAAAGTAATGAACATATAATGCAGTGTTGCCCTGCACTGGTAAAACTGCTGTGTTTGCTTAAGAAACACTACTATTGTTTATATAAATAAACTGCTGTGTAGCAATGGGGGCAGCCATTCAAAGGAGAAAAGGCTCAGGTTACACAGCAGATAGCAGATAAGCTCTGTCTGTCTAATTGTGTTATCTGTTATCCATTTGTTAACCTGTGCCATATAGCCGTTTTTCAATTTCCACCATAGCTCCACAGCAGCTTGTTTATATGAACTATAGTAGTGTTTCTGAGGCAAACAGATCAGTTTTACCAGTGCAGGGCAACAGTACATGATGTTTTCATTACTTTAAAACACTTTCATTTTTTGGTGTTACTGTTCCTTTAAAGGGGTCCGTTTACTAAAGTGCAGTAAAAATATGCGCACAAAATATAGACAAATTTATCGCCAAATATGTTTTCACCAGTTTACTAACCTGCGTGATAAATTGGCTAATTTTCCAGGGCAAGAATATGTGTTTGCCAGTTATTGCATTCGCTGAAAATAACGCTATATACACATTAACGGCTGATTTCCTAAACTTTCGAAAATTAACTGCAGAAAATTTTAGCGCCATCTAGATAGTAGCGGAAAATTTGCAAGGGAACAGGAAATATCCCGTAATACTGTTTTTTTTTACCCATCATTCTTTGCTGACAGGAGAGAGATCTGTAGCTATTGCTGACAGGATCTTTTGACTTCTTTTTCTATGTGCTGCAACAGCAGCAGTTTCAGCTCAGAGGCGTATTATTGGCAGCGGCTGTATATGTTTTTTATATATTTGATTTCTGTAACTTTCTGATCCTATTGGCAGGGGGTTCGCTTTCATTGTGATTGGCTAGATTAAACTGTGCATTTATATGATGCAAAGAGATTGACTGGTATGATTTCTTGTTTATATGATTCTATTGGCAGAAAGGTTTGTGGGGCAAATAAGTCAATGTAGTTTATGGGGCAAATTTACTAAAGGGCTAAGTGACTAATGACGGATTTACTGAACATTACCTCTTGTGCTAGACTTGCCTTCGCCACCTCAGACCAGGAGAAGTGCAATAGAGTAGACAGGAGTTCCTCAAACATTTAGTTGAAAAATTTTCCAAGTCCCAAAAAACGCTGGGTCTTTTCCTTTTTTCAGGGTGATAGGCTGCAAAAGAGCGTAATTTTTTTTGGGGTAACCTGCTTCCCCCCTACATTTCCTAACATATGGCACATAAACTATACAGGGGGCTCATGTGTAGAGCATTATAACAACTCTATTTTATTTTATTAAGGTTCCCTGGGCTTGTGTATTGTAATGTATTTGCTGCAACATATACGTCCATTGTACTTTAACTTCCCCCCATATGCAAATTAGCCAACGCTAGCGCAACTTCGCTCTGCTTCGAATTTACGCTAGTGCAACTTTGTCGATGGCCTTCGGTGCCCTGGAAGCAACTTTGCATGTTAGTGAATTAACTTTGTCTGAGCGAATTTTCGCCTGGCGAAGTGTTGCGCTGCCTGTGAAGCCATCAATGGATAGTTTTCGCCAGTTAATGAATTTGCTTCTATGAGTTTTGAAGATGCATTGCTTGCCATAAATGTCACAGTAAGAACTGGCATAATAACCGCCATAAAACAAGATTATTTTATAGCATAAATATTTGCAAACTTAATTTGTCGCCAGAAAATTCGCAAATTACAGCTAACGTAAACTGTTTTTTATAATGTAGCCTCAAGTGATCGCAATGACTTCTGAGCGTATCGCTGTTTAGTAAACTTTGGCGGAAAAATAATTGCAGCCATAACATGCGGAAACTTATAGTCAAATTTATCGCGCTTTAGTAAACGGACCCCAAAGTAACTAAAGCCCTCAGCCAAGGAGTGCCTGAAAAAAAAGTTTCCGTTTAAATCCAGTTGTTTTGTGTAATCATTTCCTTTGTTTGCCTGCTGCCAAAGCATTGTTTGATTTTGGTGTGAATCCTGTTTTTATGGTTTAAGTGCAAAAAGCTTACATTTCATGCCTTTGATTGCAGGGCGCAGGATAAAGCGGCAATTCAGCTGAGTGAGTTAGAAGAGGAGATGGATCAACGGATCCAGGCTGTAGAGAAGAGGGTAAAGAAAGAGGTTTGTATTGAATAAATACTTTATTTAACATTTTCATTATTAGAAATTTGGTTTAGAAAATACATTATACAACCTGGATGTGACTATGACTAGTAATTATGCACATTTATATCATGCAATAAAGCATGGTAATAGAGGGGGAGATTCCACAGTAATGCATAGTGCACCCGGGCTGTGAGAGTTAATAGCAACCAACAGCTACAACAGTCCTTGATTAATTTTGTGAGTGTTGCTAAATACTAATGGTAGTTGGAAATATTCGAGAAATATTTTCAAATAAATAATTAAAGAGAAGATAACCTACACACATTATACACCTTGTAAACTGAAAGGTGTTGGACATTGCAAAAGTAATTATGCCTGTTGTGCAGAATGTTGTGCCAAATAGAGGAGGCATAAAGATTTACTCTATTCTGTGAATTTGACTCAACTGAGTCCACAAACTGGTTAATGATATACTTAGGGCTAAAGTCATGACCTATTATAAGAAAAAGATTTTTAGAATATCTTTATAGAGAATTGTTCTTAGTTTTTAGCTTTACTCGTATTAATAAATCAGAAAGCCCTTTTGCTGACAAAGTACTACGTATATCAACATTCATTAGTCCCATAAATGATCCCTGCTGTGATCAAGCTTCACAAGTACAGAATAAAATTACCCCCTATGGTATCATTAACATCCTAGCACACTGTTATTTTTATGAAGCCACCACCTATATATATATATATA
This sequence comes from Xenopus petersii, assembly GCA_038501925.1. Taxonomy (NCBI): domain Eukaryota; kingdom Metazoa; phylum Chordata; class Amphibia; order Anura; family Pipidae; genus Xenopus; species Xenopus petersii. Next base: position 128,113,832 of record CM076673.1, on the reverse strand, counting down.
TATATATATATATATATATATATTTATTTAAGCGGATGCTACATAGAAAATAGTGGTTATTATGTGTAATTTACTTAATGTCATATATATTGTACATATTACCATCTTGACTCTGCTTCTATGCACTGCAAAGTTACTTTTACATTCAGTGAGATATGGGCCATTTATAGGGTGGGTTATTCTAGATACATCTAATTTAAGTAAGCTAATACACCTATAAGGCAGAATTCCTGAATGTTGTTTGCTTAGTGACAGATTGTACCTGTACAAGGTTCTTATATCTTATATATAATTCAGTTCTCTGTTTGTTCTTGGCGGCTACTGCTTCAAAAACTTCCAGTTGCATTTCTCTGTTCTGTTAGTAGGCCTGACATATGTCTTCGAGATATTTTATATTGTTCGTAAGTTAATAATGTGAATAGGGGCAATTTATGTTATCATGGAAACTATTGCAGTAATAAGCAAATGTACATAGGGCGATTTCACTGAGAAAATAATGTAAGAATAAAAATTGCAAGCAGAAAGATGAGATATATATTATAGCATTAGGGCTTGCCCTTTAATACACATTATAGGGGTTATTTATCAAAGTCTGAATTTATCTCAATATTTTCTGCTACAAACTTTGATCAAATATGCTCGGGATTTTTTACGCTTATTTATCATTACATTTTCCTGAAATTTTTTTGGTGGGAAAAAAATCAGATTTTCATGAATTTTTCAGCCGTTTTTCATCCAATTTTCACTTATTTTCGGAATTTTCACCTGAATCTCCAAAAACTTTGGGGTATTGCCCGAAACTCAGCGCACATCGAAAAAACATTGGGACTTCTCCCATTGACATATATGCAACCTCGACAGGTTTGAGATGCCGGCTTTTCAGATTCGGACTTTTCCATCCTCTGGGTTTATTTAATTCTGAAAAATTTGTGATTTTTTAAAAGTCAGATTTTATAAAAAATAAATTACGAATTTTTCGTGATTTTTGCATTTGGAGTTTAGCAAATACCCTCCTACATGCATGAATGTGTTTGCTCCCTAACCATAATGATTAGTATTATTTTATCTTCCGTCATCTAGTTTTAAGCAAAACATTTTAGCAGATAATCCTAGCCATTTTATAAAGTGTATTTCTAAGAATTAGTATGGGGGTATATTTCGTCTCCCAACTGTACACTGTCTTCCAATATTACCAGCAAGTATAGCTGCCATTATAAATTCATTATATTAACACTATCGGTAGTATCTTGAACATTATTTTAAAATTAATTAACTGTATAAGTGCTTAGAAGAGTGCTCTTAGCAATTAATTTGTTTTGAGAATATACACTTCCTTTAAGCAAATAAATACAGTTTGACACAGGGTACGCAGGGTAATGTCCCTTTGCAAGGATGTCCACATCTAGGGGCAGATTTATCAAGGGTTGAATTTCGAAGTAAAAAAATACTTTGAAATTCGACCATCTAATTTAAATACTTTGAATTTGAATATCGAATTCGAACTTTTTTCATCGAATTTGTGTATTCTGCGGTCGAAGTAAAATCGTTTGATTGAACGATTAAATACTTCGAATAGAACAATTCGAACGATTTTAACGTACGATCGAACCATTTTACTTCGACTTCAAAAAACTTTAAAAAATGCTGTAGAAGGTCTCCATAGGCTAACATAGCACTTCAGCAAGTTTAATTTTGTATTGAAGTCGAAGTTTTTTTTAAAGAGACAGTACTTTGATTATGGAATGGTTGAATATTCGAAGTATTTTACTTAGAATTCGAAGTCGAAGTCGTAGTATCATATTCGATGGTCGAAGTATCCAAAAAATTACTTTGAATTTCGAATTTTTTTATTTCGAAAATCCCCTCAAATTCACTTCGACCCTTGATAAATCTGCCCCGTAATGTTACACTGTAGTTTGTTATTGCAGTTTCTAGCATGTATGCCTTTTACAGTTACCTGTATCTAATGGAGAAGGGTATTCACTGACATCACCTAACATTAACATGAAATACTCACCTCTCACTGAACCTTTCGGGAAATGCTCTTGGCATAAAAGTTGAGTGTATGTAATTTTTGTTATGATTGTAACCAGCAATCTCCCTACAGTCAGGAAACAGTACTCCTCTATGCACAAATGTTTTGAGGAGGATTCATTTTAATGCTAATTATCCAACCACACAGAGACACACTGAATATTTCCAGTTTTTTCCCCCAGAAACATATTTGCTGGAGACCTTCTAGCACAGATGCTGGACAGCACTTAATTAAAGTTATGGTTATAATGGGCCAAATCTATATATTTCTTTTCAATAATTCCATTTACCAGGGAAGCAGGGATAAAAACCATACATTGTTCATGGAAATGAAGGCTACCGTGTAGGCCTTCCATAAAAACCTATGCTTGTTGTGCTGTTTAAAGAATTGCTTTCAATATTTGTTTTATAATAACTGTTGTATGTAAACCAGCTAATAGCTATAATGGCAACCATGGCTATTCTTAATATCTAGATTGTATTTTTCAGAAAATGGAGTTAACTATAGAGGAAAACGCTCCTCTCCTCGCAATTGGGCAGGAGGGGGGAGGGACATAATACTTTTCTATTTAAGTACTTGAAGTGTAGGTTGCCTACAGACTTTCACCCTGGGATTTTATACTATTTTTGTTTGTTCCCTGACAATTGTAAAGTGGGGATTCTACTGTCAGGATTAAATACATGAATTGTGCTCTTTTAGCACCATCTAGTGGTACAAGCAAGGTGAAAGGAGCCTTTTTTTATACCTTCATAAAATGTAGGTGTAAGTCCAGCTTGTCCCCTTACAATTTACTTAACGTAAATTCGCCAGCGCTGGCTTCGTGCACATTGCAACACTTCGCTAGCCGTAAATTCGACTGGACAACGCTAATTCACGAAGATCCGAAGTTGCACGCAGGGTACCGAACGCTTGCGAAGTTGCGCTAGCAAAAATATGATCATCAGTTTGAAATTATGCTAGCGTTGGCTAATTAGCATAAGGCCTGCAGTTAAAGTACAATGGACGTGTATGTTGCAGCAAATACATTATGCTACACAAGGCCAGGGAACCTTAATAAAATTATATAGAGTTGTTATATTGCCCTACACATGTGCCCACTGTATAGTTTAGGTGCCACATGTTAGCAAATGTAGGGGGGGAGGAGGGTATCCCAAAAGAAAATTTCGATCTTTTTCAGCCTATCACTCTGTAAAAAGTAAAAGACGCGAGCGTTTTTTTTGGGACTTAGAAAAATTTCAACTTTGTTTTTTCTACAACTTACTATCTACTCTATTGCACTTCACCTGGTCTGAGCTGTCGAAGTAAACTCTGGCATTCAGTAAAATCAAAAACTTAGTGAATTTGCATAGTAACGGTCTTTCGCGTCAAATTTGCCTGGCATTAGAGTGCGAAGTTGCACCAGAGTCTATCTCCTTCACTAGCGAAATTACGCCAACGACCGTTAGTAAATCGGCAAAGTGCAGAAATGACGTCCAGCTCCAGCGTTAGCCACTTCACCCTTTAGTAAATTTGCCCCATAGTGAGGACAGCATGAATGAGCCGATGTGATCCTTGATAAGACAGAAAAATCAAGCCTGCCCAATCAATTTTTGGCCAGATAGCGATTTGAGAGGTCTGTCGGAGGGCCCCATACATGGGCAGATCCCATGCCAAATCAGTCAACCACCGGGCCATAAACCAGTAGTGGGCCGTCTCTGCAGTCTATAATATCTGCAAATACAATGCAAATACAATGATGCAAATACAATGAAAAAGGCCCTAATTACCTGCAATCCAAGATCCCTGACATACCATCACCATGACAAAAGCTATGATATAGCCCAGGAAGCTTACTTCTGATCGCAACAAGGACCAAAATACTGTTTGGACAAATATTTTCGGTAAGCTTTAAATACACCCATGAATCCCCCCCCCCCCCCCAGTCTGCCAAAAAATTGTCTTGCTTGAAACTGGTCCATGCAAAAAAGGTTGGGGGCTGCTGGTCTAAACGACCCAAAATAGCTGCTTAAATCTGCCCGTGTATGGGCTTGTTTGCTGAATTGCCAGTTAGGAATGTTTGAAATGCCTGGCATGGTTTCTCAACAAAATAGTTTTCTCTGAAAAGCTAGAACTTCTATTTTAATTTTATCCTATCCTATGGTCATTTTTACAATGACATAAATTTTAGCAAAACTCATAATGGCTAAAAGCCTTTTAGAATGGATTTCTATTTATTGAACAATCTTTTCATTCAGATGTCCTTAACTTGCATAGTATTTAGCTTATTGTATTTGTGGAGACCATTCTTCTCATCTCATCTAATGAATATGTATTTCTTCTTCCATCAGGTAGCAGCTGCTCCTTAGTCCTTGAGCTTGTTATAGAGCACATGGTAGCCTAATTTTCTAGATACATAGATAATGGTGTGTGCTTTAATGGCCATTATCTAACATAAAGATTCTTGCCTTTTTGCCAAGATGTTGTGCATTGCTTAGAGATTTTTGCGCTTATCAATGGTTGTCCAGACAATGGAATGCTAAGAATGTATTTGTTATTAATGTAGATTTATACAGTATATCCCTGGTTTTTGTTACTATTGTCCTGAATATGACATTGCTATGAAGGAAGCAGGAAATAACACAGTGCACTGAACAATGGAGATTATTTGATGTGTGGCCTGTTAGCCGTTATATTTCACAGTGTTAATGACTACTAAAAAAACTGTCTGAAACCATGTGTGCCAAGGCAGGATCTTTCAGACTTTTGTCATTTAAATCTATGGCAGACTGTAGTGGGCTGGTGAATTTTAAGCATTTTGCAGCACCCTGGAAAGATGCACTGATCAAATAACCAAAATCTGCCCTATGTGTTGGTCTTGAGGACATCATGTCAATTATTTTGTACAGTTAACTGTATCAAGCCCTTACTTTTTTGTGTGTGCATAACCTTAAAATACATAGTTATTTCATATAACACTATGGCATGATATTCCTTTACTCAACTATTGGTGTGACTTGGCTTAAATACAGATACTTTTGTGTAACCCTTAGGATTGTACGTACCAAATACTGATATTAAATCTTCAGCTGATTTAATTACATTTGTTTGCTATTTGATAACTTGCCAGTAGGTGTTATTGTATCATTGGTATAGAAAAAAGAACCGTTTTGGGGGATAGTTTTAAAGACTGACATTTCTTGCCTCTGGGGAAAGAATGTTGTCCTCCAAAGGATGGATGGGTGTTGTACTTCTTATAGGGTATAATATCAGATATTGAGGGGCAAATTTACTTACCTTCGAAGTTGCGCCAACGTTGGCTTTGCCGCACTTCGCCGTACTTTGTCAGGGCTGCGAGAATTCTCGAAGATCTGAAGTTGCGCACAAGTTACTGATCGTTTGCGAAGTTGCGCTAGCGATGTTACGATCAGTGGTTTGAAGTTATGCTAGCGAAGGCAAATTTGCATACGGCATGCAGTTAAAGGCCAGGGAACCTTAATAAATGTGTTCTAATGCCGTACTCATGTGCCCACAGTATAGTTTAGGTGCCATATGTTATCAAATGTAGGGGGGAAGGAGGGTACCCTAAAAAAAAAAATTCAATCTTTTTCAGCCTATCACCCTATAAAAAGTAAAAGACGCCAGCGTTTTTTTGGGACTTAGAAAAAATGTCAACTTTATTTGTACCATCCCTATCTATTCTATTGCACTTCGCCTGGTCGGAGGTGGAGAAGTAAAGGCTGGCGCAAGAGGTAACGTTCACGAAAATCCGCAACTTAGTGAATTAGCGTAGTTACCTCCCTTCGCCAGAGCGCAACTTCGCCTGGTGTAAGGGTGCAAAGTACCGCTAGAGCAGAACCACTTCGCTAGCGAATTTACGCCAGCACCCCTTAGTAAATCTGCGAATTGGCAAAATGACTTCAAATTTTCACTAGCGTTAGCCACTTCGCCCTTTTTAAATTTGCCCCTGAGAGAGAGTCAATCATTAATCTGTATATGGAGTAGCCCTAGGGGAATCACTTCTTAGTTCTTAGCTAGGATTAGCCAGCTGGTGTTATAAGGGTGGGTCAGCACCCACTAAGTGCCAGTCAACACAGCTAAACAGCCCAAATCTCCAGCAGGAGGTTAGTTAGTTAGTACCCTGGTCACAAGTAGACTTCTGGCAACTCAGCATTGAGGTCTCACTGTAGAATGGGGATTCTCTGTATAGAGAAACACCCTCCTTTTCAAACAGTGTCCTGGTTGGTTGAGATCATAGAGGATTTCTCAAATCCTTTCTTAAAGGTTATTCTGAATTATGTCCTGATTTTTTATGATCATTTTACCTGATTGGTCATATGATTGCAATATCACTGTATTACTTACATAGCCTAGTTGACCTATTATCCTCACTTTGCTGCAGAAATAAATATACCTCCCAAAGAATTCATGTTGCCCATGAATTTACATCTTTTTAACACCACAATATTTATGGTAATCCTCTCACTCCAAACAGAGGCATACCTCTCAAACGTCTCTTTTTCTGTGGGACAGTCCTGATTGTGACAGCCCGCAGTCCCGTATTTTTATTAAAAAGTCCTGATTTTTTTATCTCCTTCACTGATGCCAGAAAAAAGTTAGGATTTAATGAAGTTTCAAAACTTAATCAAAATAAAAAGTTTTGGCACAGATATTTAGAAAACAGAAGAAAAACTCCCAATGTAAGGCCGCTAAATTTATAATCTCACCGGTATAAACGTGGGGTTTTACAAGCCTGTCTGTGGGATCTGTGTGTGCCTGCCATCTTCTCTTCTTAGCAGAGAGCACAGAACACTCAGCACCTGCACTTGTAACAGTTTAATATAAGCAAAGATACAATTATAACTGTTTAAGATAAACGGGTCTCTTGAGATAACTTTCACTCACAGCTTAAAGGGCAATTTTATCTTCATTAGCAAAAGTGTCATAACTAGTGATGGGCAAATTTATTCGCCAGGTGCGAATTAGCGGGGAATTTCCGAGTTTCACCGTCGGCAAATATATTAGCGAATTTACCAGCATAAAACGTTTTTTTTTTATTTTGACATTGGCATCGGAATCAACGCCAACGTCAATTCAGAAGCCTGCCAACAATTAACGGACGCCTATTGACTTCAATCAACCTTGACGCCAGCACCCATTTCGAGGCTGGCGAATTGTTGCAGACGTCAAAACCGGTGTTTCACGAATTTTTCACCCGTTTCGCGAATTTCGTGGGACAAATTAACCCATCGTGAGACAAATTCGCCCATCACTAGTCATAACAAATAAAACATGGCCCTAAAACTCCCAGAAATGTGTTCAATCCTTAAAGGGATACTGTCATGGGAAAAAAAAACATTTCCAAAATGAATCAGTTAATAGAATTCTGCACTGAAATCCATTTCTCAAAAGAGCAAACAGATTTTTTTTATATTCAATTTTGAAATCTGACATGGGGCTAGACATATTGTCATTTTCCCAGCTGCCCCAAGTCATGTGACTTGTGCTCTGATAAACTTCAATCACTCTTTACTGCTGTACTGCAAGTTGGAGTGATATCAACCCCCCCCCTTTCCCCCCCCCCAGCAGCCAAACAAAAGAACAATGGGAAGGTAACCAGATAACAGCTCCCTAACACAAGATAACAGCTGCCTGGTAGATCTAAGAACGGCACTCAATAGTAAAAACCCATGTCCCACTGAGACACATTCAGTTACATTGAGAAGGAAAAACAGCAGCCTGCCAGAAAGCATTTCTCTCCTAAAGTTCAGGCACAAGTCACATGACCAGGGGCAGCTGGGAAATTGACAAAATGTCTAGCCCCATGTCAGATTTCAAATTTGAATATAAAAAAATCTGTTTATTCTTTTGAGAAATGGATTTCAGTGCAGAATTCTGCTGGAGCAGCACTATTAACTGATTCATTTTGGAAAAAATGTTTTTTCCCATGACAGTATCTCTTTAATAACCTGCCAAATTTTGTAAAATGGATATGGCAATAGGGCGTGTGACCATAAAATGGGCGTGGTCAGGGTTATATTTGGATTTTTGAACTGATTGATTTTTGAACATGAACTTTTCTTTAACAAATTTTACATGGGACATTTAAATGAATTTCATTTCCAATAGGACAAACATTGATGGCACACAGGACATTAAAATGGAAGTGAAAAAGTTTACAAATCTTGCTAAAGATACTGTTACTAATTATAATAGAAATTTATAGGCATGTGAATTCTCCTTTAAAACTTATTGCACACTCCTCATTCTGGATTCTGTGTCCCTCCACTGTGTCCGTCAAGGAAGACGTGAGCCAATCAAAAGGCATCAACCAATCATCAAAATGTTTACCAATTACATTTACACTTGTAATCTGTGTGCTTAGATAAAAACACCCCAAGGCAATAACCAATCCTGGACTGAAATGTATGTTAAAAATGCACCATAATGAATATCCAATAATTTAGCAGGGTGGACCAGACATTTTGATGTGTTTTGAGCCAACTATTGGTCCATTCTCATTGATGTTGATACCAATAAATGCAACACTTTCATGCTAGTGTATCTATTGTATGACATGATGCATGAAGCTAAATAAAATAATAATTGTGGCCTTAAAACCCAGGACAGTATGTTAACTAATAAAGTGAGCAAGCAACATTTCTAGAAGGTCAAGGGGAATTGCTGGAACAGTTGTTTAGTCTAATCTGTGCTTAGCTAAGGATAGCCTTAAATGTGACTGGATTTGAAGAACATTGATCTTGATGGATTACTGCAATGCCATAATGTTATCTTCTGCGAAATTCTAAGGTTTTCTACTTTTTGGCATAAACTCTATTGCCCTGCCTTAACATAGACAGAACAATAAGCACGTACACACATTCTCAGTAAAATATTTAATGTTCTAGGAAAAAAGGAAAGCCGAGGAAGCTCTTAATGACCTAAAGCGCCAGCATGAGTCTGAAGTTGCTGAACTCCAAGTCACAATAAAGAAGCTAAAAAAGGTAAGATCAAAACAGCTTATTTGTTTGAATGTTCCATTCCTACCATTGATAGAGGTGTTAAACTGTATCACTATTTAAAACAGAATAACTTTGTTGGCAAGTTCTGCATAAGCAGCAAATTTTCACCTTCTGGATGATTTTGGCTGTGCCCCCCCCCCCCCCGTGGCTGCAGGGTCTGATCCCCACTTGTTACACCACTGCAAGGGAGGTTCTTGAAAATATCGAGACCTTGGTTGGTGACCCGCTAGCCCACCCCTAGGGTGCTTCTTTACACATAATTTATTGTTGTTTTTGAACTTCCAAGGTGGTAGTTCAATTGTTCTCCCCCTTTTCCTTATTTTTTTCTTGTCAGGTTCAGGGTGTAATGTACTTTTTTCAGCTCCTGGCTCTCATAGTTTTTGTTAGTGTGTTTAATTAAATACTAGAGAATCCTGCCTAATGTATTAGTATTCACACCATTGTATTAGTTGTTCTAACGCTAAATTTCAGACTTTCAATTAAATACATTTTTATATACGCAAAGTGTTTTTTGATTTGACCAGGTATTGGCTTGGCTGGACATACCTCCATACTCAACCTGCAGCAACATGATTATTAGGGAACAGGATCTTAATCCATTTTTATGAAAACACAGACTGATGGAAGAAATTAAAAACCTACACATTGAGAATGGTGTGATCACATGCTTGAAAATCTTCCTTGCCAAAGGAATTTAAGCATTACTGCCACTGGTGTGCTAGTGTGTCAGCTACAACTTTTGATATTCTTAAATTAACCATCTTATTTATTTCTTTAGCTGGAAGAACAATCAAAGAACATAAATCTGAAGGAAGATGTGGCTGTCTTACGAAAGAGATTGCACGACTTGACGATGGTAATGCACTATGCCTCAGTTACACATATTTATACTTCTGGCAAGGACAAATCAAGGGCTGTCTTTGGGGCATAACAGTGAATGGTCAGAATCTAATAAGGGGGAGGTAGGAATTCTCTCAAAAATCCAGTTTTGGATTTTGCAAGATTTGGGAAGGGGTTGTGGGACCCTGGATCCTGGTTTTCTGATCCTTTAAATACTGTGATGCTGGAAAATGCATTTAAAGGGGTTGTTCACATTTAAATTAACTTTAAGTATGATGTAGAGAGTAATAATTTGAGAAAATTTGCAACTGGTTTTCATATTTTCATATTTGTTTTTTAAATTATTTAGCTTTTATGCAGCAGCTCTCCGGGTTGCATTTTCAGCAGTCTCGATGCTAGCGTCCAATTTACCATAGCAACCATGCATTGATTTGAATAGGAGACTGGATTATAGGAGGGGGCCTGAATACAAAGATGAGTAGTAAAAATTAACAATAGCAATACATTTATAGCCTTTCAGAGCATTTGCTTTTTAGAAGGGGTCAATGATTCCAATTTGAAAGCTGGAAAGAACAGCAAGGCAAATAATTTAAAAATTATTAACTATAAATTAGGGATGCACCGAATTCGGCCGAAAACCCCTGAATCGTTCGTTTGGCCGAATACTGAACCAAATCCAAATTTGCATATGCAAATTAGGGGTGGGAAGGGGAAACATTTTTTACTTCCTTTTTTTGTGACAAAAAGTCACGCAATTTCCTACCCGTTCCTAATTTGCATATGGAAATTAGGATTTGGTTTGGCCGGGCAGAAGGATTCGACCAAATACGAATCCTGTTGAGAAAGGCCGAATCCTGGCAAAATCCCGAACTGAATCCTGTATTCGGTGCATCCCTAATATACATAATGAAGACCAGTTAAAAGGTTGTTGGGAATCTAGACATTCTATAACCTACTTAAAGTTACCTCAAAGGTGAGCCACCTCTTTAACAGCTGTACTATGAGTACATTTGTGTGTGTGTATATATATATATATATATATATATATATATATATATATATATATATATACACACACAACAATAACACAAAACAACAATAACAGCAAAATACAAAATTAGTGCCCCATACATATACAGTATAAATATATATATATATATATATATATATATATTTATACTGTATATGTATGGGGCACTAATTTTGTATTTTGCTGTTATTGTTGTTTTTATGGCACACTTCTACTTGAATCTTCTGGTCTGGGATAAAGGTCTCACCAGGGATTTTACCAAATGGTTTCTTATGATCTCTCAAATAGTTGGTGTCCTAAGCTTGATTTTAAGGGCTCAAACTATGCAGCTTTAAGTATCCTAAAAGAGTTTATCTTTAGCCACTTTAATCATAGTATCCTCCACAAATACCTCTTCAGAAAATCTAACTCTCTGGTATATCTTGAGATAAGGGATAGCAAATGCTGTACCTGTGCCTTACTGAATTTGAATTATCTTGCTGGACCCTTAAAATAATTGATTGTCTTAAAAATTGGAGTAAAGGTTCAATATCTGAAAATGAAACTTGTAAAGGAATATTGTGACCTATTTACTACAGGTATAGGATCCGTTATCTGGAAACCCATTATCCAGAAAGTTATGAATTACTGAAAGGCCGTCTCCCATAGACTCCATTATAATCAAATAATACAAATTTTTAAAAACAATTTCCTTTTTCTCTGTAATAACAAAACAGTACCTTGTTCTTGATCCCAGCTAAGATATAATTAATCCTTATTAGAAGCTAAACCAGCCAATTGGGTTTATTTAATGTTTACATGATTTTCTAGTAGACTTAAGGTATGAAGTTCTAAATTATGGAAAGACCCGTTATCCGGAAAGCCCCCGGTCCCGAGAATTCTGGATAATACGTCCCATACCTGTACTATGATTTATTATTAAGATTTAGGGGCCCATTTACTAACAAGCCAATTGCTATTGTTTCCACAATTCTCAGAAAAAAACACAAAAACCTCTCATGTAAAACTTTGCCAAGTAAGAGTCGTTAAAGTCCTGTAGAAGTCAATGGGAGCTGTGCTGATCTTATTGGGCCACTTTTAATCAATTTGGACTTTTAGAGTTTTTTTGGAGGAGTTTTTTTGCTAGAAAAAAATTGGTATTCGTATTTTTAAGTGCATTATTCAGTCCTCTTTTTGTTCATACTTTTTATATTTGGATCTCTTAATAAATTTAATGACACTTGTGGTTTTAGAGAGTGTGAGTTTTGTCCCCTAAAAACCACTAAAAATTGACCTCCACATGTTTGTTTATTTCCCCTTTATCAGACTGTAGTTATTGACTTACAGTCAATAACTACATATGCACGGAATAACTACTTGACGCACAGAATATTAATACGACATGTAATTATTCATGAATAACGACTGTACATCTATTGTTCAATCCCCATAAGTTATTTTATCATGAATGTGAAACATTGTATGCTGAGATGTCATAATACATTTTGGAATTTAAGGGCAATAGCTCACCAGGAGATGAATTGTAAACCAATTACAAAACACACAGTGACAAGTGAAGCGGGGCTAACTCCTGCGTGTTTACTGCATCAATGATGTAATGTTTCGGGCTGGACACTTTCATCAGACACTAGGAGATTAATCGCCAGTGATAAATCTCTGCTTTGGCGGGTGACTAATTTACCATCGGCAATAATGTGATTCACTAGAGGTAAAGCCCACATTTTGCTTCAGTTTCCCAAAGTAGCTTCAAGAGGAAACTTCTAGTGATTTTGGAAGACTGAATCAGCACATGGGTTTTACTACCAGAGATTCACATTAAAATAAGTTTTTACAGGAGATTAGTTGCCCGCAGAAGCGATTGGCAATTAATCTCCCGGTGTTGCTTTGTCCTGGGCGCTGGTCCTTCATTGTACCCTATTAGTGATGGGCGAATTTATTCGCCAGGTGCGAATTTGCGGGGAATTTGCCCGTTTCGCCGCGGGCAAATAAATTCACAAATTTGCCATGAAATTTTGCTGGCGAAAATTCATCGGCGTTGTGATTTTGACGCCAGCTGTTTCACGAATTGTCACCAGTGTCAAAATCACCATTGTGCGAAACAGGACAAATTCAACCATCACTATATCCTATATATATAAAGAACTGTCAAGAGCTAACCGCTATGGATTACTGGTATGGGGCATATTTTGTTGTTAAACATAACCATTTACCAAATGAAAGTACACTTAAAGGAACACCAAAAAATGCTTCAAAGTAAATATAATGTAGTGTTGTAGTGCTGGTAAATCTGGTGTGTTTGCTTCAGAAACTCTACAATAGTTTATATAAACAAGCTGCTGTGTAGCCATGGGGGCAGCCATTCAAAGCTGAAAAAGGAGAAAAGGCACAGGATACACAGCAGATAACAGATAAGCTCTGTGGTATACAATGGGATTCCTCAGAACTTATACAGCAGCTTGTTTATATACAATATAGTTTACAAGTACTGGGCAACTGTACATTGTATTGTCATTCCTTTCAAACACTTTTATTTTTTGGTGTTACTTTTCCTTTAATGCATTATAATTAGTATAAAAAAAAATAAACAAATGACATACTATAAACAATACACGTGTTTAATATACGTGGATTTATTTTTGCAAATGGTTCTAAACTTAGTTACGGCTTTTCAAGATGAAAGTTCCTTTCTCCCTACAGGAGAATCAGAAGCTGAGAAAGGATCTGCTGGAGGCTCAGACAAGTATTTCCTTTCTACAGAGTGAGTTAGATGCTATGAAAAGTGATTATGCAGATCAGACCCTGAGCTCTGAAAGGTATGTTGCAACTTTGTTCTATATAAAAATAAAGATAATAATGTGAAATAAGGTATTTGTCAATGAAATAGATACTACTGTGTTTCTGTCTTCCAGAGATATGGAAATAATCAGGGGGTACACAGATGAACGAGAAAACTTGGCCAGACAAATAGAAATATTACAGTATGTTTTTATGTTCCTTTTTCATCTATGCATATTTTGTCTGTGAATTATAAAATGAGGTCTTTGTGCTCTCAATCCGTTATTAAGATAATGCTTAGGGGGCCATTTACTAACAATTGAATTGTGATTTTTTTCCACGAATCTCGAAAATGTTCATGGTTTTCCTGTATTTCTAAAAAGCTCTAAAAACTTGAAATTAATTAATTGAATTGAATGCCCAACTTTGCCAAGTAAAAGTTATCGACGTGCTACTGAAGTCAGTGGGAGCTGCGCTGATCTTATTAAGTCAATTCGGCTTTCGGATTTTTTCTTTGCTAGAAAATGTGTTAACAATTTACATTTTTAGAGGTTTTTGAGGTATTTGAATTGTAGCTCTTTTTTGTTTGTTTGCACTTTCTATCATTGAATCTATTAAAAAATTCTAATGACAATGATGATTTTAGAGTTTGTGAGTTTAGTCAGGGTTTCAAAAACCTCTACAACCACTAAAATCCAACCTTTGATAAATAAGCCCCCACGCATCCCCTTGCTTCCCTTCCCCTGTTGACACTCTTTTTTGGCCCCTGTGCTTTCTGAAAGAATACCATGTGGATAATATTGTGTTGTCAAAGAGAAACAGCTTTGTGCCACTTTTACAGTCTCTTATACCCACACAATGCACATCTGCTAAAATGATGAATAAACCATTTTTTTGGTACAGAGGTACATAAAGTAGTCTTCTACCAGCTGTATAGCAGTTTTCCCATATTTTTATTAAACTCAGTAAGTTATCCCCTTATACACTGCAAAAACTCAGTGCAGCTTGATATAGTTTAATATGGGTTTTTTTTCCATGGTGCAACATTCCTTCCCAGAATTTAAGCATAATTGTCCCAAATGCAATTGAACACAGAATATCCATTCAGATATTGAAAGCCCATAAACAATCATACCCATAAATCAATGTAACTTGCACCTGCAGGGATCTAGGCATACATTTACATTTCCATCAGTTATGTGAGGTTCAGCTGCCACAACATTCAATTGGTTGGGTTCAGCGGTCCTTTGTGCTGGAACACCCCACCCCATGCATCGTTTGCACCAAAGTAGAACTAACAGGTAGTAATATACCAGAGTTAACTGATCTTGCAGAAAAATCCACCACTTGCCAAAGCAAACAAAGCCAGCCATGCATAAGGGCCTTTATATTCTCATGGCAACAGTGAACATATTTCTCCATATCTCTCATATCTACTTAGCATGTGGAAACTTGTAATACAACTAAACATGTACAATGGTGTGTTATTCAGTTTATCCTCTTTTTGATTATAGAACAGCAAATCGAAAACTGCATGACAGTAACGATGGGTTGCGAAATGCCCTGGAGAACAGCTTGATCAAGTACAATAGATCAATGGTATGTCTGACATGTAGCCCTACTCTGCTTTTCATAGAGAAATAATGATGTGCTCAAAAACGGTGGCACAGCAAAGTGAAAGGAAGTGGATCTGCTGTACTGTGTGATTATCAGTGACAGTTTATCAAGAAAGAGTCTTAACCAGTTTTCGTTTTTTACACACAGTTGCTTTTTTAAAGAATATCTTTTTTAATCTGTGACAGAAATTTTTGTTACAAATACCATAAAACTGTTAATAAAAAAAAAAAAAAAAGAATATCTTTTTTAAAGGGAATGTTCATTTATAGGCCAGTGTCTAAAAAAAATGGGCATCTTATGCAGTTGTAATATTGTTTCTGAATCAAGACTTTTTGAGACTTTTGCCAGTGGGCTCTGCTAATGTCTGTGGTTGCTGGCCAACATTGAGTGATACAAGATACTGGATGGATGCAAACGGCGTGTTGGTTTGGCACCTTGGCCTGGATTAAGCCTTGACTCTTGATGATCCAGAACCAAGCTCTTCATCTACAACATTTTAAAAAGGCTTGATTTAAATAAATCAGACCTGTTAAAAAAAGCAGTTAAATTGCATGAGACGTTAGCCTGAAAGCAGGGCCGGAACTATGGGTAGGTAGAATAATCACCTGCTTAGGGCGCACTGATAAGGGGGGGGGGCACTTTGCAGGTACATATTAAGCATCTTCTACCTACCCCTAGTTGTGACCCAACCTTCCCTATCTTTTTCCCTCTTCTTTCCTAGTCCAACTTATGAAGCATTGCACTATCTGCCTGATATCGGTCTGGATATATTGATGAATATTACTGTAACTGAATTTAATTTAGAGGACATCAACAAAAAGGCATGTTTTTCTTGTACCTGTGCATTCCAATGCGTTTGAAAAACCTTGATAAAGATAAAAAAGAACTTATTTTTGCTAAAGCTACATGGATGTCCTAGAGGCAATGAAGCAACTTTGTTGCTATTTTGCATCTGCTACCCAAAGCATGGTCTCTATTCCATCCCATTGCAATATTACCCAGGACATTAGCTTCAAATCAAACTGGACCACCCTGTACCTTTACTTTATACATTAGCTTAGGATATAGTAACTCAAAAAATAGAAAAAGTTTTACGTGTTGCACTGCTTGTGTTTATGTATTTTTATGCACTTTTGGCAGCATATATGAACACGGGTTTGATAGCTGAAAGTGAATTCTTATATTTATCTCAGATTACAAAATGTTATTTTATTAAAATTGCTACGGTTATTCTTTTTTTGCACTAATGAAATGTTGAAAATACCCAGAAGTGTAAAACAATATAGATGACTTCTAGAAGGCAAGTGAAAAAGAGGTGCATGCTATACCTGATTTACATACATGCTCCTTTCTTTCAGCGTACAGTTAACACATCTCCTGGAAGCACAATTTCCCGAAACAGCCTTAACAGATGCACGTCTCCATATGACAGGTACAGTCTGTGTTTTCTCAGCTAATATTAAGGAGACTTGAGTTCAATTCTGTTTCAACTGAATAATATTACGGAAGATTTGCCTGGTTATAAAGCATTAAAAATTTCCATGGATTCAAACGTGACTGAGATATGTTGAATCAATATTTATGAAGCACAACACAGAGTCTAGACAAAATAATGCATGCTCCTACTGCTAAGAACTACATTTGAGTATATTTTGCTTTTCCATTATATATATATATATATATATATATATATATATATATATATATATATATATATATGTAAATATAGTGAATGTGCCCATAACTGCCTGTTAAGTGTGGTACTTTTCTGTTTGCTGTTTCTGATGAAGGTCCTGGTTTAGGACCGAAACGTTGAATAAAATCTCCTTATATATATATATATATATATATATATATATATATAGATACAGAAAAGTACCACACTTAACAGGCAGTTAGGGGCAAATTCACTAAGATTCGTAGTTGCGCACTTCGCCCGGCGTATTTTCGCCAGCGCTATGCAAATTCCGAAGTTGCACTCAGGGGAAGCGTAAGGTTGCAAAGCGAAGTTACGCTAGCAATGCTTAATTTGCATATGCACCAAATTGAAGTTACAATGGAGGTATATGTAGCATCACTACACAAGCCTGGGAAACCTTCAAAACAGCAAATAAAATTTTTATTTTGCCCTACACATGTGCCCACTGTATAGTTAAGGTGCCATGAGTTAGGAAATGTAGGGGGGAAGGAGGGTAGCCCCAAAAAAAAATTCGATCTTTTTCAGCCTATCACCCATAAAAAAAGAAAAAATGCCGGCGTTTTTTGGGACTTAGAAAAATTTTAAACTTTTTTTGAAGCAATCCCTATCTTCTCTATTGCACTTCGCCTGGTCTGAGGTGCCGAAGGAAGTCTGGCGTAAAAGGTAGCGTTCAGAAAAATGCGCGCGTCAGTGAAGTTACGTCCGTTGCGCAAATTTGCCAGGCGTAAGGGTGCGAAGTAACACTAGCGAATTTACACCAGTGTCCGTTAGTGAATCGGCGAATTAACGAAACTAACGAATTAGCGTTAGGCGCTTCGTCCTTTAGTGAATTTGCCCCTTAGAGTGCAGTACTTTTTCTTGTTTTGTACACATTTTACCTGCACCCAAGCCTGCTGTGTTTTTGTTTGGCGAGTGCTCTTCCATGTTCCATATAAATATATAGATACAGGTACAGGTATGGGACCTGTTATCCAGAATGCTCAGGACCTGGGGTTTTCTGAATAACGGATCTTTCTCTAATTTGTAACTTCATACCTTAAATCTACTAAAAACATTTAAACATTAAATAAACCCATTAGGCTGGTTTTGCCTTTAATGAGGATTGATTACATCTTAGTTAGGATTGTGTACAAGGTACTTGGATTATTTGGATAAAAGGCTATAGGAGGCGTCTAGAGGCTGTTACATTTGCAAAAGGAGGCTCATCTAAGTAGTAGGGATACATTGAATCAGTGTCGGACTGAGATGTCAGGGGCCCACCAGAAAACCTTAGACCGTGGGCCCACTTTCCAAACTTTTATTCCTCCTGTCCTCTCTCAACCTCTTATTCTTCTAGTCTTTTAAATCTACTTACTATACTTTTCCATTATTAAGCATTTTTTCCCCCAAAAAGGAATAGGTAAGGATCATGAAATAGGCTAAATGGTTAGAAGCAAGAGGGCCCACTGACACCTGGGCCCACTGGGAGTTTTCCTGGTATCCCAGTGGGCCAGTCCGACACTGCATCGAATCCAGGATTCAGTTCGGGATTCGGCCAGGATTCAGCCTTTTTCAGCAGGATTCGACTGAATCTTTCTGCCCGGCCGAACCGAATCGTGTGACTTTTTATCACAAAACAAGGAAATAATAATGTTTTCCCCATATGCAAATTAGGATTCGTATTCAGTTCGGTAGTCGGCTGAATCTTTCGCGAAGGATTCAGTGTTTTGAATCCAAAATAGTGGATTTGGTGCATCCCTACTAAGTATTGATGTAGTATCTCTGTTGGGGTGCCCAAATTTATGCTTCTGTCTAATTTAGTTATGATGCATATTGCATATGTTCTGTTAATGCAATAAACTTTATGTCACTGCTGAAATACTTCTGTTTCCATAAGGTATGTTATATATTAAAAGGAAGTTGCTACTTTGAAAGCTCAGCCAATGATAAACAAAACTCCAAAGAATTAAAAGGGGTTCCCAAACTTTTACATATGACTGTATACGTACATGCAATTTATACATAAGATCCAATTTAAATGAAGAAAAATTATAGTTAATGAGTGCATCTTGCCTATGGATAAAGCTTAAAATCCCAGGGAAGCCAGGGAAAGCATTCTGCATATCTTTGGCTTATGAGATTCATCTATACCCCTATTTGCAATGGTAGCTGGGAGCTGTTACCTTTGGTGCAATCATATATGCATTATATCTTTCTTTATCAGCATGTCAAAATGTTTTGTAACCATTTATCTTTGGTTGTAAAAGCACTACTCTCCTGAGAATATTTTGACATTAAAATGATTAATAATGATGTATAGGGAAATCAATCCTCTGATTAGATCTTTTTCCAGTAACAGCCTAGTAATTATTCACAGGAACAGCTTACCAGCCTTCTTTCTCTCTTGTGCATATAAATAGTAAAGCATCTCCGCACATTAGTGACAAGTATTTGCTGATGTGTTTAATTTATCATTAAAGCAGAAAATGCTGTTTTTGACAGGTCTCCTCGCTCATCATACTTAGATGAAGACTATGATTCTTTAGCTGTGTGTGATCCCATGCAGAGAATGAACTGTGAAGTTGACAGCTTGCCTGAGAGCTGCATAGACAGTGGTTTATCCACTCTGAGAGACTCCAATGAGTATGATTCAGAAGCTGAATACCGCCCGCCAAGGATTTTCCAAAGGTCGCGGTTTCCACATGAAAGCTATGGCGGGGATGCTTCTGATACAGATGTAAGCATCACATCACATTTTCTAGTGAATAAACAACACACACTAATTGCTCCCTGTCATAGGGGGATGTAACTGAATTCATTGTAGCTATAGGGTCTTTAGCACATTGCCTGATTGCATGCGCCTCAGGTTTATTGATGCATCAGATATTTATCATGTACTTCTTGTTCTGAAGTCATAATATACTGTATCTGTGTATAGATACATTAGTACATTACTTAATAGGTAAAATTAACTTCTTATCTAGGTCCATTTAAGAATGAAGAATAAATTAATTCCAAGTGCCCCAAAAAGTGCCAACATATTTAATTGAATATTTATGTGTAGGTTGTTAACTGATGGTGTAAAGAAGAAGTACATTTACTTGTTCAGATTTCAGCATCCATCTAAATTAAAGCTTGTAAATAAAATAAAAAAAATAGCTACTTGAGACCTGGGCAGCTTAAATGCTACAGTTGTCCCAATCTTACCTACTGTTACCTTCCAGTTGGAATATACCCATCGACGGTGGGGACTACAGACATTTGTAGCATGGAAATAAGCAATAAATAAAGCGTAAATAGAAGGAGGAGCATTACTAAATGATTATAGGTTTATAGAGGAATAGTGGACCACTCTGTAATTGAATATGCAACTCACTTATTGGTTATGATTACCTCATAGGCACATATGCCCAGTTACCTTTTATCAAAGGTGTATGTCTTCATTTTATAGCCTACTATATTTTCTGTGTTGAGCTAGAATTATACTTCACTATACTGAAATAAAAATATGTGTCTTTTGTTCATTATAGAATATATTTCCCTTCCATGCCTCTGGACTTAAGGTTTTCAGAACTTGTGGGTTAGGCAGCACTTAGCTCAATAAAAATATTCTAATGTAATCCAAATAGTCTCACTGCTTGAGTGCCTATAGCGGATAATACCACTCTGATAACCTCTGCTCTGATATTATATCACTCTCTCATAGGTTCCAGAAATCCGAGATGAAGAATCCTATGCACCCGATACAGGTGGTACTCTTGAGTGGAAGCCATCAAATCCTGTTAGCAGAAGCAGCTCAGGGGCATCAACATCCAGAAAATGTATCTCTGCGTTGTCTGCAAATGTTACCATTGTAAGCTGAGGCCACTTATAGTTTTAGCAACATGTTATTTTAGTACATATATATTAGAGTGAGTGGGGAGGGTATTTGGTAGGGATAGGAAGAAAGAAAAAAGGAGGGAGATGAAAGCCTTATTGTAATGCGCCAGGAATGTTTTATGGTCTGATCAGCTAGACTTTCAGTTAAAGTAAAGTTTTATATTGGTCTAAAGTGTAGGCATCCTGCCACCAAATATCTGTGTTACACATTTTTTGCTTGTCCGTTGACATTTCTTCAAATTGGCAAAGCTAATAATCTTATAGGATAAATAAGGCATTTATTTCAAAATCTCCTACAAAATTACACTAAAGAGCCCCCAGAATGATATAGCTTTCTCCCTCTATTTGGTCTTACTTATTTTCTGTAACTGTAACTCTTTTAGCTGCTTCCTTGTATAGTATGAAACGCCGCCTCCTGAGCTCTCCTCAATAAAGACCTCAAAGAGGTGCCTACTGGCATGCCTGATTGATTGTTATTTGATCAGAGGCAGGCAACCCTTTGTGGTCTTCATAGTCAGGCCTGGATTTGTGGAAAGGCCACCTAGGCCCGGGCCTAGGGCGGCAGGATTTTAGGGGGGCGGCATACTGCCCAACCAATCCCACATTGGTTCAAAAACACTGGGAATGCACTGCATATACAATAATTTTTTAAATTTCCCATGCACCAATCCCCTTTGCTACGGTCCAGATGATGAAAATTTGCACGAATAAAGGGGAGGGGACAGGGGCGACAAACGGCAGTGGGCCTAGGGGTGCCCACTGTGTAAATCCGGCCCTGTTCATAGTAGGACGTCTTCATAGTCTTCATTAAGGTCTTAATAGTCACAGAGAGAGATTGAGAGCTCAGGGGGTGGAGCTCCACGGTAGGAAATAGCTAAAAGAGCTGCAGTTTAGCTGTTTGTAATTGAAAAAAAAAATAAGACTAAATGAAGGGAGAAATGGATATTATTGCGGGGGCTGTTAAAAGGAGAGAAAAAAGGTTTGCTTATTCTTTAAGAAACCAATCTTCAAGGGCTCAACCAATACACGCCAGCATAATTAAATCAAGGTAAATGCCGCACTCACCGATTTCTTCAAGGGGTACAGCACCCTGAACCCAAAGCTTGGGGTTATGTGTAGGCAAACAGAATAAAAAGCATACACTTTTTCTACTACCCGCTTGTGATTAAAACTTGATTTTATTCTATATAGCTGAAAACAACTATTTCCTAGGACATGTTTTAATCTCAAGCAGGTGGTATAAGGAGTGCCTGTGTGCTCTAGTGCAAGAAACTCCCAGAGCCATAAGGAAGGTGGTTCAAGGATGGTACCTATGGTTTAATGATTCTTCCTGAAAAAGGGTATTGAAGGCTGATGGTGAGATTAAGAGGGTTTAGTATGAACTGAAACCGTTTATAGCTTCCATTGGTGCATGATTTGTCAGAGTTATTGCCTGAAGAGCTGATTTGAGAATTTTAA
The DNA here is from genome assembly GCA_038501925.1 of Xenopus petersii. Classification (NCBI taxonomy): domain Eukaryota; kingdom Metazoa; phylum Chordata; class Amphibia; order Anura; family Pipidae; genus Xenopus; species Xenopus petersii. The sequence goes on along the minus strand of CM076673.1, from coordinate 128,091,522 downwards.
AGTTGTTGATTTGTATAGGAACTTGGATTCTTGGAATACTTCCTGTAACATTTGTTAAAGAGCAAACCAAATGAATGTGGGTAAACCTGCCTACATGTGTGACTACATCTACAAATAGTTAGCTGTTCCAAATCCTATATCTTCAGGAAGCCAAACAGATATTTCCTGTATTCCCCCTAGAAACAATACAGGCATGTTTATATTGTGAAGCAGATGGCACAGTTCCATTGGCATTAAATATGTGGTTACACAATGCACTCAATTCTTTATTTGCTTTCACACACAAAATAGTAAGTTTCACATTGAATTGTATGTATTGTTCTTTTTTTTCAGACAGAAAATGTTGACAAAGTGCATAAATATCCACATGCAGAGAAGGCATATAAGATTGTTTTGGCTGGAGATGCAGCTGTTGGAAAATCTAGCTTTCTGATGAGACTTTGTAAAAATGAGTTCAGAGGAAACACAAGTGCCACGTTAGGTATGTGTTAGCTCTGCATTTATCTGCCTGTTGCTGTCACCTATCTTGTGTCTTTCTATTCATCCTTTTATATATCTCTAGTCATAATCTATTACTTGCCTAGTGACCATTAATGAAGGGTCACATCTTGCCTCATGGCAAAAATGCCCCTGGATCTGTTTATGGCTAAACATATTATGATTATTGTCTGAAACTCAGTGCAGCCAATAATATCTTCAAATTGTAAATAGGACCTTTGCCATCGACATCTACAGGACCTCGACAGGGTTGAAGGTTGAATATTTTTGTACTTTTTGCAGCCTCTGGTATAATAAATCTCGAAAATGTTTTAGTTTTTTTCCCACTAAAAATTCTGATTGTATACTAAAAAACTCCTTTTTTACGTTTTTACCATTCAAATAATCCCCTTAAGGGGGACTGTAATAAAAGTCGCAAAGAGCAGAAGAATTCACCCCAATAAGAATAAAAACCCATATCTGGCAATTTAATACTGTTCCTCGCAATATGTTATTGTTCTGTTATTACATTGCGAATTTTAATTGCACACTCTTAAGAATTGCTTGAAGGTGTCGTACTCTTTTGGAGCAAACATAACGACTTTTTCAGTAAGTAGTTTCATTACATGTACTGTACAAACTATAAAATTCACAAACAGTCATCCACTGTCGGAAGTGGTCGCTAAACAATTTTTAGGTTCGCAAAAGCTATATTAAATTCGCACAAAGCAAAGTTTGTTCACACAAAGGCATAACTTTTAGCATTGTGAATAGTTTTTCTGTTACATTCCCCCATTAGTGTCTAATGTTGGATTCATAAATCAATTATCTTATGACTTCTAAGTTGCTGGAGTCTCAGGGCATGTTGTTGCAGTTTATTTCTGTGGCAGATAATCAAGCAATAATTTGAGAGCACCAGTACCAAGTACTTACCCCTGATATGAAAGAATCTAACCAACAATCTCATCAGCATAACATAGCAGTTAGGTCCCTTTTGGTACTTGTGGACATTGACAGGACTGGAATCTGTTTATACAGAGTGGATATCATCCAGAAAACCATCTAGTGAGCATTTTCTGGCTGAAATCTGCTGTGTGTGGCCACTGATGGATTTCAGTCCTGTCAATGGTACCAGATATGGAGTACAGGGGGATCCAAATTGTGTTTTCTATGCCATCATAAAAACTCATTGTGAGCCTGTCAGGGAGCCGGGAGCTCCCTCCAGGGAGGTAGTCAGGATCGAGGAGGAAGCCCTCTTGAGGGAGCAAGGTCGCGGTGTCCAAAAGGTTAATCAAAGGAGTAGTCAGAATCCAGGCAAGAGTTCACGGGCAGGCAGATAACAGCAAAGTCCAAATTCCAGGCAAAGGGTCAGGATAATAATCAGGAACAAGATTTCAGCAATAGCAGCTCACAGGGAACCCAGGATACACTCAGGAAATGTTTCCTATACTTGGGCGCCATTCTGGCGTCTTGGTAGCATTTTTATATTTGAATTTGGCGCCATAGTGACGTCATTGGCGTCCTTGCGCCGACGTCGGCGCGCTGACATCATCGCGCCAGCGCCGCTACCCACGTGGCTCCCATTTTGGGAGCGACGCCGGCAGGGGAGGACACACCGCCTGGAGCTCCTGGAACTGCTCCGGGCGACCATCGTGACAGAGCCATAGTGAGCCATAGTGAGCCTGTCCAGCTTGATGAATAGGGTTTACAGAGCTCATATAGCTACTGGTTCTGAAGACAAGAGCACCAGTTTCTCATACTTTACTAGCTGTTTAACGGAAACAATATACAGTGTATATTTCCATTAACTTGCCCATAATTGCATTGTTATTCCCATTGGTAAAGTTTAATCAAAATAAGTATGGTCATGTAAATGTTATGATAATATACAGTAAATGTACATTTTAAGGATGTGTAATGTTCCATTTATTTGTACATTCTTGTACATGCTTTGGCCTATTTTGACCTGCTGAAACCAGCTATATATATATTAGAACTCTCAAAAACTAGAAGTGTGGTAGCAGCTATTTTATAGATATATATCTTTTTTTTTTTTAAAAAAAGGAGTGGATTTTCAAATGAAGACATTGGTTGTTGATGGAGAGCCAACAATTTTGCAGCTTTGGGACACAGCAGGCCAAGAAAGGTATTGTATATATTGTATTATTCTTGATTAGCCCAAGGATTCTATGTAGAGCTGTACAAAGAATTATTCGGTGTGTGTTTCTAGATCACTTTAACACTTCCTAGTGTTTTACTAGATACTTGCTAGGTAATGAAAAGAATGAAGCAGTAGTGTGGCTCAACCGGTTCCAAATATAATGCGAGTATGAACCATTGAATTAAAAAATATACGGCTTTATTGAAGACGCTTAAAAATAGCAAAGTAGCGGGCAGGGGAACAGCTCGACGCGTTTCGTGACGTAAGTGTCACTTCATCTGAAGAAATGTAATGAGGTAATGAAAAGGAAGGGGTTTATTTTCAGAGGTGTCTATGTATTTGCTCCTAAAATAAATAGACTAACCAAATAAAAAAGCCTATTCTTACAAAAAGTAAGTGTTCTAGTGCTACAGTGGTGTATGTACAAATTCTAGCCAGAATAATAGGGAATATGTGTTGTCCATAGCTGTAAGGAGCTGCTGAGTACCCCTTTAGAACGGAAAGTACAATTTTATTCTATCCTAAGAGAGAGTGTGTGTTATATGCAGCAAGGAGAAATATCACTTCCCTCCAATGGACAGTTTAGGGATTGCAGCTAGCAAGGTATTTAAGAACATGCTCTATGGGGATTTGCACCTCTGAGTTGGCACATTCCAGTATCTGTGTCCTGTTTATACAGATAAGGGGCATACCCCTGATTCCCACTTTTACTACTTCATTTTTTATAGCAGTATTTATCACCTGCTCAGTGAACATGGGGAGGTGATACATGAAGCGGTATTTATCTGTGCCCCACATAGAAAGTGATTCCCTGTCTTACTTCCATCAAATCACCAGTAGGTATGGTGGTGGCTTAAAGGAGCAGTTCAGTGTAAAAATAAAAACTAGGTAAATAGATAGACTGTGCAAAATAAAAAATGTTCCTAATATAGTTAGTTAGCCAAAAATGTAATGTATAAAGGCTGGAGTGACTGGATGTATAACATAATAGCCAGAACACTACTTCCTGCTTTTCAGCTCTTTAACTCTGAGTTAGTCAGCGACTTGAAGGGGGACCACATTGTACATATCTGTTCAGTGAGTTTGTAATTGATCATCAGCATTCAGCTCCCTTTCAAAAGCAACAGATATAACCCATGTGGCCCCCGCTCAAGTCTCTGATTGGTTACTGCCTCTTGGTGTAAACCAAGAGAGCTGACAAGCAGGAAGTAGTGTTCTGTTAAGTTACACACCCAGTCACTCCAGCCTTTATACATTACATTTTTGACTGACTGTATTAGAAACATTTTTTATTTTACACAACCTATTTATTTACCTAGTTTTTATGTTTACACTGAACAATTCCTTTAAGGATTTGTTTAAAAAATTAAAATGGGCCCCTGCAACATATTCATGCAAAGCCCTTCATTTTCCACATTTGAAAGCCACATTGGCCTTAAAAGGATGGGTTGAAAAGTGAAAAACTAAAATTGCTTTTTTAAGCTGCAGTCAACAAATACATACTGTACAAGAACCTTGCAGCAGTTTAATGTAACTTGATGAGTTGCTCCAAAAACCATCCTTTCTTTCGAAATCCATTGTTAGAATAATTTGTATTCAGGTTTATTATTGGTGCCCACATTAATTTCTGAAATATGATTAAGTATTGCGTCATTCTATTTTTAGATTTAGGAGCATTGCAAAATCTTATTTTAGAAGAGCCGATGGTGTTCTGCTTCTATATGATGTAACGTGTGAGAAGAGCTTCCTGAATGTGAGGGAATGGGTAGACATGATTGAGGTAACAATGCATTTAATTCTTTCATTGTTAAAAGTGTCATCAGAAAGAAATTACATTTTGTCTTCTGAAAGCTGGGAAGGATTGTTGCCAGATATTACATTATTTTCTATGGGGATATGTAATGCATTGAAAGAAGGGTTTTTGTGGTGAAAGAAAGAAGAGTCAGTGGAGACTCTTCAGAATTATTAATTTCATGTAAATAAAATGAAGCAATATATAAGCAGAATTTTATTTGGAATAGTGCTATTCCTGTCATTTCAGAGAGCTATACTACAATACTCAGCATTTTCCGATGAACCATTCTCATTCCATGCAGCAAAAATATACTAACATAGGTGCTACATTGCACAAGTACAGTTGCCCACAGCATCTGATCAGACCTTTCATGTTATCATAGATAGTAGATTAAATCGAATTGCTCATTGGTTGCTACTGTATGTGCTATTTAGCACCTATCTTTGAACATTAGCCCTCAGGTGTGAATAAAAAAGGCCCACTTGTAAATAAACTATTAAGAAAAAATTTGCACATATGGACATTTTTGATCACAGAGGTAGGAATACCACACATAGTTTGATCTACTGTAACAGTTTCTTCAGCCTCTGTAAAGTCCCGCAGAATTAAAAACAGTTCTCCTCATTGCATACGTAAGTAACTCAAAGATTTTAATCAACAGGATGCCACTAGTGAAGCCATTCCAATCATGATGGTTGGAAATAAAGCAGATCTCAGACAGCTAATGGTGGAACAAGGGCAAATATGTGTGTCAACAAACTATGGAGAAAAGCTATCCAGGGTAAGTGTTCGTTTAGACAGGCTGCTCATATATGAAGTACATGCAATTCAGCTTCTGACTTTTCCAACAACAAACTCCTAGTCACAAACAGTTCCCATAGACAACAAACTGTCATTAGTGACACAGTCCCCTGTTGGATCCATTCCTATACAGGCTGTAGCTGTTATCAGATCTATATATCGTATATGAAGCAGCTGCCGGTAGGAAACAATGCATGTGTAATAAGCACAAAGTGGGACTTCAGAGCAATGGCAGAACAAATTACCATGCAGAAGTCCCAGACGAGCAATCTGTGTGTTCTGGCAAATTCCAGAGGGGCTGCTGTAAGAGACCATAGACAGTCTCTATTTAGTGGGCTGGTGGGGGGACTGTTTGGGGCTCTATGTAGGTGGAATACCAGGGCCTATTTTAACTCCCAGTCCAGACCTACCACCGACCTCTCCCATGAGGGGGTCAGGCCAACATTTTGATGCAAACTGTGTATTCCCAACTGTTGAACATGGAAATTGATTTGTTTTGGTAGGAACAACTCTATGTTATTGAAGTCAGGGCATTTGAAAAAGTAACAAAATAATATATAAATAATATCAGAGTCAAGGCAATATGTATAGAACATTCTAGGGAACTTTGGTGTAATGTAATAAAAATCATAAAACACTAAATTAAGTATAAACTCTTTTGAAATGTGATATTAGTCATTACACTTACTTTCATGCAAATGTAATTTTTAAACACCTGCTTCACCAATAGCTCCCAGCACTCCCAGCAAGCCAATGTAATCATGCATGGAAAGATAACACTCAGCTCAGCCAGTTGCAATTGATAAAGAATGCATTATAATAACTGAATAACTACCCAGTTTAGTGTAGATACAGTTAGAATCTTATTGGACACATTTAAGCAATTTATTAGATATACAGTATGTATAGCAATTTGTGCTGATATATTTCAGTTTTTAATGTGGAGCATTTCTCATTTTTTTCTTTATATAGACATACGGTGCTTTGTTCTGTGAAACCAGTGCCAAAGAAGGATCAAACATTGTTGAGGCAGTTCTTCATCTTGCTCGGTATGTACCCTGTCTCTGAAGGGACACACAGGAGAATAAATAGTGGAAGGATGCATTTCACAAAATTATATACTTCCATAATTCGTTACACACCATGTAGATCCGTGCAGATCATATTATAAGTTGCTAGGGCAGTGTTAAGGTTTAGCTATCTTGTCATTGTCATAGTAGTATTAAATCCAGGAATCCTTAATAAAGTTAAATAAACTTTGTATCTGGGAAGTAGCTAGGGGTTGTTACTGTTACCCAGAATTACATAAGGCAATGGCACATGGGGTGAATCAGGTAATTTTGTCACCCAGCCCAAAGCCAGATGACTGTTTGGTTGTCAAAAGCTTTGGACCAAATTGAGTACAATTGGGGGTCAGACAATTATTGCTTGCTGATATGACTTTTACAGAATTTGGGACAATCTCCTGACCCACAGTTGCACCCATGGGTCCAATTGTTTGGGTAACAAAGCGCTCTGAATCACCTTGTGTGCCACTGCCCTTACACAACAGAATACAAAAATATACAGAAAAATGCAGAATACACAACAATGTCTGTTGTTCACTTTAGGCAAGTCCACACAACGCAGAATAACACAGGAGCAGACCACAGATTTCTTAATACATTATGGTCCACAGGGAGTTGCAATTCACAAGGGGTAATTGAATGGAGATTTGCCAGTTTTAATTTTTGTTGGCATATTCCCAGAAACCACATAGGAGAGCATCCAGCATTTAAATTCATAAGCTTACTTCTCAGGTGTGCACGCTGATTGATGTGATCACCTTCACATCCATGTAGTCATTTCCAAAATAGATAGCAGCACTCCCATATAGTATAAAACGCCTTTATTCCAAAATATTCATTGGGCACAGCAACGTTTCGGACCACCTGGTCCTTTTTCAATATTCCCAGAAACCCTTAGTAGTCAAACAGCACTAGCCCTAAAATCCTTGCTCCTATTTTATATATTCATTATATGGGAGGGAATGCACCACCAGATACAGAACAACCCCCCCATTTTACACGGAAACGGAAAAAAGTAATTCAATTATTGTAAAATCCACAAAAAAATGTAAAATCATGGAAATGTATTATGCATTATATATATAGGTGGGACCTCAAAAAAACTTACCGAATGGAAAATGTAAATTCAGAGTATGTAAATTGAGATTTCAATGTTTATACAGCAGAACAGTAAATGATACTTGCTGATTGGTCACTATGTGCCACTAGTCCTGAAGGAAACCCTGCACTTTATATCCTTATCTATTTCCTTCTATACTTGGTGAAATTCAGTACATTATACAAATTGGAAAATTCAAGAAATTATAGGGGTCATTTTTAGACCCCAGACTGAAATGCAGTAGCACTAAGAAATCAGTGTTCATTCAGAAAGCACTTTTATGAGGGGGCTGCACTCTGCACCTGCTGGATAAAAAAGTCACTGGAGAGCGCAGTGCTGGCTGGTGCATTTTTTATTTATTTTTTTGGAGGTGCATTTTTAAGGGCACTTAAGGAGCAGATTTATCAAGGGTCAAAGTGAAAATTCGAAGTAAAAAAATTTGAATCTCAAGCTATTTTTGTGTACTTCGACCAGGGAATAGTCCAAATTTGAATTTGAATAAAATTTGAAAATTCAAATATCGACATGTACTGTCTCTTTAAAACCTGCCATCTAAAACCTGCAGAATTGCTGTTTTAGCCTATGGGGGAACTCCTAGAACCTATATGGAGTCAATTAGTGGATTTGAAAAATCAAGTTTTTTTTTTTTTTTTGTAAATACTTTGAATCGAATACGATCTTACTTCAATTCGAACGATCGAATACAGCTTATTCACCGGCAAAAAAAAACGTAGATGTTTTTAATAAATTTCAAAGTTATGGGAGTTCAAAAAAACTCCCTTTACTTTGAAATTTGACCCTTGATAAATCTGCCCCTAAGTGTCTCCCTGTTACCCACCCCTCCTGAATACAATGCTGAGTTGAAATGGACCAACTTTGCTGCCTTCATGGTAGGAAGCAAAGTGTAAACTTTTTTTTGGATTTTTCCCCACTTTCTCACCCCTCCGCTGAAAAATTGTATTATCTTTTCCCATTTCTAAAAAAACATAAGGTCTTTGTTTACCTACACCTCGTATAGGGATAGTCTTATAGAAGAAGCCATAGTGCCATAAATAGCCATAGTAGATATTACAAGAAAGCTCCTTCATCTGTACATTCATGTACAAGTCACACTTTTGTAGTTGTACAATCTTGCTTTTCATTAAGTTCTCTATTGATTTTCTATATTCTTTTGCCAGTATATATTGTATTAGAACCAACTTCCCTAGCACAAGCGATTTTCTTGATTTTCAGCTGCACTAAGGATGCAAGGAAGTCTTCTCAGCCAAGTGTTAGGGGCTCAGAAATTCTTAGTTCAGCAGTAAGTTACTTGTGGCAATTGTCGAACAACAGTTCATGTCATTCTCAGCCAGCCACCGGGTGCTTAATGATAAAGCAGAGTTGTAATTCAGCAGTTGCTGGAGAGCGGCAGGTTGTTTATCCCTGGCTTAGATGGTGTATTGCTGCAAACTCACTTATCTCTTTTTATTGCTTTCTCTAGAGAGGTGAGGAAGCGCTGTGACAACGAAGATGACAGGGGTTCCGTAACCAATCTTTCTGCCGTGACTGGCAGAAAACCAGCCCAAATGAAAAACTGCTGTAATGTCTAAACTTTCCCCATTTCAACAAATTAGCTTTCTAGTGCCATAGACTATCACTTACGACAGCATTTCGATTGTACATAAGCAATACCTGCCATTTCTGCTGCTTTCGCTTATCTTCCCCCAGCTGTGTACACTACGCTTGGGCCTGTGCATAGTGTTTCCTGCATACAGTACAGCTTCTGGACACACGGACAATGCAAGCAACGGACAATAAATATGCAGAGTATCTACTATTTCCCGGTTTCACGTGCTGTTTCAAAGTGCTTGTGAGCTCTTTTTTTTAAAATTTATTTATAAGTGTGACTTTATAAGCTTCATGGTTTTGTGCAAATTACATTTTGGGTTCCCAAGTACCATGTGAAAGACATTCAATTTTACTGAAATTACGAGATCCCTCACTCATAATTTATTAAAATAATTTTTTGTTGAAGTTTGCTTTGCTTTCCTTTTTTATTTCATGTTATTATTCAATTGTTCACAGACACACATATACTGTACACATATGAAGGACTTTTTTGTTTAATGTTATAAAATAATAATGTATTCAGCTAAACATAGTTGGCCCATAATAGGTGGTTAAATCTAAATCTTAGTTAAATCATATAAAATAACATGCCCTGCAATGTCTCAACATCTACAAGCCAGTGGTTATTATATGAAGCTGGTCCTCTTCCACTAGATGTTAAATTGTTTTTGGCATCTGCTTCCATCCAACCACAAAAGCACTAGCAAAGTGAGGAATTGATGTTTGGGATGTGGCCTGATGTCCTTCTAAATTATCCCACAGGTGTTAACTTGGACTAAGCTTAGGCATCTGTGCAGGTTGGTCAAGTTTTTCCATTTTCACCTCTGAAAATCAGTTGAACATGGACCTTAATTTGTACATGGAATCATTATGATTTTAAAACATACAAGAACCTTGCCAAATAAATTGCCATAAATTAATTAGGAAGCAAGAAGAATGTCATTGTATGACCTGTGTTTACTATGATGGCTTTAGCTTAAATAACCAATTCCAGAAAGGTTATCAACATACCGTATAGTGCATTCTCATATCATAGGTTGTCCTTTCAGAATAATCCATATAGAAAAGAAAAAGAAAAATAATTGACCTATTGCTTTGCACCTTCCCATCCCTCTTAGTCCAAAAACACAGTCATATGTCTACCCCACAACATGTGTTAAAACATAACTTTTAATAAATATCATTAAGAAAGAAGTCCAGATTAACGCCATTAAAAATACGTTAGGTACAGGGAGGCGAGATGCCACGGGATAGTGGGTTTAAAACAAATCTCTGCGGCAATATATATGCCGAACAATCCCACAAAATAATATGGTGGCGTATTGTTGTGTACTGATATCAGCCTAATATACATAGACAATGGTAATCCACTATGCATACCTTATCTTGCAACGCCCTGCCGAAATTAAAATAGTAATTGGTTTAATTATTTAACCTTGCACACCATCGGTTGTTTTCTATTTGATGGTAGGTGCTCCCCAATACTCCATACTTATTCTTTCAGAATAACCCCAGCCTTACCTATAGAAGAAACACAAAGAAAAAGGACTATTTTACATGGTTATCAATACATTTTTGGCACTGACAAACTATTTTACTGGGCACAACACAGTTTATTTATAATGACATTATTGACCTGTACACCTGTGAATCTGGAGAACCATATTTTCAAGCTAAATTTCCAGAAGGACAAATCTTTTTGGATACATATATATGTATAGAGATATTCATGGCAGGCAAATGGCCCATGGCAACCGCAGCTGCTCAGATGTCAGATGTAGTAACACATGACAGCATCTGGCATGTTAAAGGCAGGGATGAATGTAAGGAAATGGTTAATGCCTCAATATGATGTTTGAGCTTCCATGTTCTATGCTAAATTGTTATGCAGGAAAGCTGTAGGCATTAATTATACCCATACAGTATCTCTGTCAGCAGACTCCCTCCTCCTCTCTAAATATGTATAAATTGTTCCCTTGTAGAGCCTCTGCTACCAAGTTTTGCATCTTTTTACATAGTACATAGACATTTGCATGATGTATAGTCTGCAGGGCAAGTGACTACCTTTATTGCTAATTTACATACTGGATAAAAATGAACTTTTCTCAAGAGATCTTTTAATAAGGCTCCTGCGAAACTAAGGATCATCCTTTTTTCCTTTTGAATTATGGTTGTACAGTCCCTGCTTGCTTTTAACCACGCATCATGAAGGAACCTTAGAAGATGCAGCGTTTCATAATGCTTTTGTGACCCATAGCAACCAATTAAATATTTGTGCATTACAAATACATTTTGCTGTTCCCCTTAAAGAGATACTGACATCAGAAAATAACCTTTTTTTAATATCTATCATAACATAGTCTTTGAATACTATCTATAATGTTGCCATAAACATATTTACCTGATGCTTATATTACCTTTCTTACTACCCTGTTCCTCTATGACGGGACTGCCATAGTTGTGCAGCAGGAGTCCGTTAGCATTAGAATCTCTAACAAGTTGAGAAAGGGACAGTCAGGTTGGCAAAACAGTCAGGTTTAGGAACTCCAAATAATTATTTACAAATGCAGAACTATCAGCAAAAAACGATCAGCATGGCCAGTAGGTAACGTTAAATGTAGATTAATATTTTGGAAAGAAAATTTTTAGTGTCAGTATAACTTTAAAGGAGAAGTATCCCCTATAGTATTTTAACCATTAGCTCACTTTACATAACCCCTTCTGCCCCCTCAAAAAAATATATCAACCGCAGTTTCTATTGCTCATCCTTCTTTTGGTGATTACCAATGTGGATGCTTTTGACTGGAAGAGAGATGAACAAACATTTACTGACTACCTCTTTAGAATATATATACAAATATGTATATTAAGATGATGGCGTAACAAGGGTAATAAATTGCATACAGTATTTTACCACTAGACCAGCACAGGTTTGCAGTGGCGGCTGGCTGGGTAGTTGCTGCTGGTGATGGGGGATTTGTGGCACTAGCCATGGTGGTGGGACCCTGAGGTCACAGTTTTTAGAGATCCCCAGATACCCCAGTCCAACACTATGAATGAAGTTTGTTTTTAGATGAGCTTTCCATTTAATGGAACATTCCATTTCAGGGTTTAACCTGTTTAAAAAAAATGTTGCTTCCTATTTCCTTCCCATTTTTTCCCAAGGAAATTTTACTACCCTGTAGTGACTAAAGAGGGCCATATACTTTCTGATCTGTTTGTTTGGCAACCTCATCTGACTTGGCCGCCCAAGTACAAGGTCAAATCACATAAATTGGGGCCTAATTAGATGAAAACCACAACAGCTAACTGATGCTTTCTGACCAATTTTGGCCCAATGGCTAGGCTCATTTGTGGGCCCTACAGATGGATCAATATGATGCTGACTCATTCGTGAAGGAGTGACCCTAGCAACCATATTGCAAAAATTGCAATCTGTAGATTTACTGAATAAAAAGCTAAATAATAAAAATTGAAAACCAATTGCAATTTGTCTCAAAATATCACTCGCTGCATCATACTAAAAATGAATTGAAATGTGTACAACCCGTTTAAGGCATCAGAAATCACCTGTCGGGCAATAAGCAATCGTGGGGTAATACCTTTTTTCGCCAATTACTGATATACAGTAGAACCCCCCATTTTGCGGTCTACAGGGGACCAGAAAATGTAAAATAAGGGAAATGCATTATGTATTGGTGGGACCAGAAAAAAACATGTAAAATGAAGGAAAACATAAAATCAGGTTACTTTAAACTGAGGTTTCACTGTATGCAAAAGTGGTGTTGCATGTTTGAGTCTGTGCTATATAAGTCTTACAGTGCAAGATAAATACAATAAACCAACCACCAAGGGGTATAAAAAGTGGTCCCTTGGTCTCCAAACCTCACAATCCCTCAGGTCGTCATTTATCAACACTGGGCAAATTTGCCCCTGGGCAGTAACTCATGGCAACCAATCAAATCATTGCATTCATTGTTCTACTTGCAGCTGGCTTTAAAAAGCTAATCAGTGATTGGTTGCTATGGGTAATTGCCCATGTGCAAATTTGCCCAGTATTGATAAATGAGGCCCAGTCACTCTCGTTAAATCTGAATACCATTTCAATGTTAATTCTTAAAGCATAAACCAGCACATGCATCTGGCACTCATGTGGTTAACCAGTAACCTCTAAAAATATTGATCAGTTTTTATTTCTATTGCAGAATAAATATTTTATTCAGGCTGCAATGAGAATATGGAGTCTTTAACAAGCAAGTTTGAATAGGTCTTCATTTTTCATGTTATTTTTTGAATTGCATACTCTGATAACATCACTTTATCATGGTCAGTTAAGGGCTATTTGCTTTCAGTGCTGTGCCTTACTTTCCCATCTGAGTTATAACAAGATTGTGTTTGCACATTTACTATGGCTGATGAGAACTGCACAGCACAGGTGGCTTCAGATTGTTATTTATGAGTATATCCATGGTCATTAATAACTCAGCAGAACCAGAAATAATCAAACACACAGTTTGGCAGCTAAGGACACTCAACTGTTATGCATTTGTAAATTGTAACTTTATTAAACCAGCTTCACAGTTTTCCTCATTAGGTATTGTGAAAATGTGTTTATTTCATACAATATATATATATATATATATATATATATATATATATATATATATAGTGAATAAAGTACCCCCTCTTGTAAAATATAAGGATATTATAAGTTACCAAGGAGTTTCATGACCATATAAAAATACGAGGCAAAGGGCCGAGTGTTTTTATACAGGTCATGGAACTCTGAGGTAACTTCTAATATCCTCATATTTTGCAACTGGGGGTACTTTATTTATTATAATGAACAAATTTTAGTGAGTCATGTGACAGAAATGACCTCACTGTTTATAACTGGTGACATCAGAACTCACCGTTAAGGATATAATTTACAAGATATTCATGGCTTTTGTGTATTATATATAAATTAAGAGCTTCAAATATGAACACATATCTCTGCTCCATATCTGTCTGTTACTCAGATGTCAGAGCATGACAAGTTTAAACATATGTATGTATTTGTAACTTGTACACATATCCTTATATATGCTGCTTAGTGATGTCAACAGTTATTACTGCCACTTTTGTCATGTGACTCATTAACATGAATGTATTCTAACATATGATACACCCCTTTGTGTAAATTATGAAAATGTAAAGATATTAGCAGTCACTTCAAAGTTCCATGAGTTGTATAAGAGTACTCAATCTGAGTATATTTAGTTTTTTGGATTCCTTGGTGTATTCTAATATCCCTATAATTTGCGATATGGGGTCCATCATTCCCTATATCTTACTGTAACAGTAGAAGGGCATTATCCCCTATATATTACAAAAAATTATAAAGATTAAGCACAATAAACTGTCATTAGATTGATATCATTAGTTACCTGTGCCTCACTGAAATGAGTAAATTATATGAAATAATGCATACCCTACTTTACATTTATCATTTATACCATGAACTTCAATGATGTGTGTAAAGTGATTGTACCCTTTTATCTATCGATCTATCGATCTATCTATCTATCTATCTATCTATCTATCTATCTATCTATCTATCTATCTATCATCTATCTATCTATCTATCTATCTATCTATCATCTATATATATATATATATATATATATATATATATATATATATATATATATATATGATGATAGATATATTTATTGTATATACACACACATATACAGTACTTACATATCTTCACTTTTTCTTTATAGAATTGGATTTGGCTTTCATTTCCAACAGTTTATCTCTAGAGAGTAGAACTGGCCACATGAAGTGTATTGTTCTTCCTTTGTAAAAATCAATTCACAATGATTTTCTGCCATTGCCATTCAGGCTGCAAATCAAATTTGACCTTGGGGCTTTAATGAAAAGAGCCACATAGTGTGTCTGGGACACTGCACTTATAAATCTTTCAAGGGAGTTCTAGAATTTTTTCACTTTAATTATTCTGCCAGCCCTTTGATCTTTAAATCCTAAATGTCATTGGTGTGAAACAATGTCAGATAACAATACTCACATTTTACTCTTGTTCTGTCTTTTTTTAATGCTTTAAAACAGTTCAAAATGAATGTGTGCCCTTATCTGTTTGGTTCTTGATATGAACTTAGCATTCCTTGAGTTGCACCACGAGGGGGCAGCAAAAGCTAAGATAACGTTTTCTGCAATTAGAAAATATGTTCTACCTACAGCATTTGGCTTGAGCTGAGTAGAATAATGGAAATTGGTTCACTTTGGGTTGAGAATATACAAAAAAACTAAGAAAACCAAAACATTCTCAAAACATTTATCAATGTCTGGGGTAGTGTGTGAATATTACATTTAGACTCCACTATTCAAAAAATAAAAATTATAAACAGGCAGTGTAGCAAACTTGTGTTGTATGTACACAGAAAGTCTACTCTTCTCCCATTGGTGTGCAGTGTGCTTTTAGAAGGAACAGAAAACTGGGGAAACGATATAGGCTTTAGCTCCCATGTGGCAGGCTCACGAGAAACACCCATCCTCACACTGGGGACACACAAGGGTTACAACTGGCATCCAACCCTAAACCGAATGCAGGGCAACCTTTCCTTCTAGGCTGAAACTCAGATCTGTCCAGCTGAACACAAAACACAGTTTCACATTAAATACTGCACTCTTCCTGCTGTCTCTCTTAGCCTGTCTCTGGTTCTGGCTGGCTGCTGCAACAGGGGCTCCCTTTATCAGTTCTGTCTGTAACTACAGAGGAAGCAGACCCTGCAATTGCAGGGGGGCCCAGGAATGTAGATGGGCTTGTGAGGTCCTAATCGATGAGCAATTTTAACATAACTTCGTAGAATAGGCAAATTTATCAATATTTGGGGGCCTTAAATTGAATTTGTTGTGGGGCCCAGTAAAATCTATTTACGCCACTGTCTGTAACCCTGTGCATTTGGCTTCAAAGTCAGGCACTCCCCTGGGTCCTCCTCCTCTCCCAGGGTTGCACTGAGGCGCCCAGCCAATCGGATGGCTATCCAGCCTGTAACCAGGCTGTATGATGTCAGGGACAGAAAAACAGGGGAAGAACTTCTGATTCCCTGTCTTCACACACACACACACACACATATATATATATATATATATATATATATATATATATATATATATATATATATATATATATATATATATATATATATATATATATATATATATATATATATATATATATATATATATATATATATATATATATATATATATACACAGTATATATATGCGATGTGTGTGTGTGTGAAGACCAATAGAGGCTGATTATTGGGGTGGCTTCATTTTTTATAAACTAGGGAATCCTAACCTCAAGGCCAAATACTGTACTACTAAGGGACTATTCCCAACTGTAATAGAGGCCCAGCCTTTAGCTGGCCAAAGCCCTCATGGAGGCTACATGAATTCAAGGTTGGCCAAATTCCCCCTCCACAAACGGAAATACAAGACCCTATTGAGGTAATAATGGATACTATATCTTTACAGCTTTATTGACAGGCAAATCTAGAGCTGAATGAATTAGTTATGGTCATTTATTTGTATGGAAACCACAGACTGGGATGATGCTTACATGGAATGCAAAAATATAATTAAGCTAAAATAGTACTTTTCATCCACATGTACATGAATACAAATCTGCTAGGTTGCATTTCACAAATGACAATAGTATCTTAATCATGATCCTAATTGTAAATACATGATTATTTAATGCATACTAATGGTATGCATGTACTCTCCTAATTGATTGCTGCCTTTTGGGAATGATACACCTGCACAGGGTTTTAAATGAGTTCCTCTAGTCTCTCAGTGAAACACTGTGAATTTGATGAGAGCGATAATGATGCAGCACAACCTTTGGCCAATACTTAACTTGCAATATTGATTTAGCAAAACTGTTTTCTGAATAAACATAGCAACTTTTTCTCTTTGATGATTTTTGTTTAGTTTTTTAATGAGAGTACAGAGTACAGACTACACTGCAACTTCTAGCCTTTCAACTGCTCCCCAACGTACATGATTGTCTTTTTTAAAGTATAGAAATATATAGCCTATGAATTTAGATTATAAACTCTGTGGGGGCAGGGTCTTTATTTATTTCTTAAAGTGAAATGTATTTCTATTTATTTCTACATGTTTATTTATTGCAGAGAAAAAAGATCCTTTTCCCCTGCCCTGGTTCTTTAGTTTAGTGGATTTACAGGCCAGATTTAGAGATGGCAGCAGAGGTTCATGCTTATGTTTCTAGTTCCCCAAACATTGTGCCCTTGGCATATTCCATTTCTGCATGCCTATTGTTTCAGACCTGAGAAGTAGGATGGTAATTAGCATGCAAAATATATTTGCAAAAGTGGTATAGCCTGCCACATTCACAACAGTTTAATCCCCATTTGCAATGTCGGACTGGCCCACCAGTATACCAGGAAAACTCCCGGTGGGCCCAAATGTCAGTGGGCTTTCCTGCTTCTAACGATGTGGGCTGTTTCATGGTCATTACTACTTCTGTATGGGAACAGAGAGGCTAAATAGATAGAATAATAATTAATAGAATAGAAAGAAAAGGGATTTGAAGTATAGAGGTTGAGTGAGGTGAGGAAGAAGAGAAATAGAGGAGAGTAGGCCCATGGACTAAGGTTTTCTGGTGGGCCCTTGGCATCCCAGTCCAGAGCCGGGACAATCCGGCCAGGCGCCCTAGGCAACCTGGCCGCCACAGCGCCGGCTTAGTGTCTGCTCAATCGCGCATGCGCGAAAATACGCGCCAGTGCGAATGCGCGAAAGTACGCGAGCGCATTTAACCGCAAATTTCCAGCGGCAGCCAGGGAGACACAGGACCGGACATGGGGTAGGTGAAAGAGCAGGTATGTGCCTGGTGCCCCCTCAGCTTTGCGCCCCAGGAACGTGCCTACTCTGCCTACCCCTAGTTCCGGCCCTGTCCCAGTCCGACACTGCCCATTTAAATGCACTTACCACAACTTCATCAGATGACTATTTTTATATATTTACTTTCTCTTGGATATTTTTTTCCATGAAAGGAACTCAGGGATACCAATAGCCATTCTAATATTTTGGCACATCAGAATGGGTTTGAACCACTTTACTTGCTTGAGATACCTCGTCAAGAATTTTCAAGTTTACTATTAAAGTCTATGGGAACCTTGTGAGTTCTTATGTATCAGGGCGTTTTGACCCATCACAATCTATAAAACAATAAATTCGTCAGGCACAAATTTATGATGAATTTCCAAGTTTTGCTGCCGGCAAATAAAATAGCAAAACTGCTGCGAACAATCCGTCAGAATAGTCACGTGCATAAACATTGCCTCGCGTCAAAATTATTCGGACACCCATTGACTTTAACGCATTTGGCCAAAATAGGCACATGTATAACAATTGTCGCAGGCGTCGAAATTGACGCACGTCAAAATAATTTTGACGCCCATTGACTTTGAATTCGCCCAACACTAATGATAAATACCAATACACGAGAATGAAAAAAGGCAAAAAAAAAAAAAGATCTGGGATGTTTCCACAAGGAAAATCAAGAATCATTTTCAAATTTTAATAAATCAGTCCTTCAATGTTTCTGGATGGTGCCAAGTCTATAGTTTCATGAAATGTTAGTTTTATAGGTTTAGCTTTAAAAGATACAACAAACACAATTAAATGTTGGTTGCACATGAATAGCACAGTATTTTTAGGACATCACAAGCGTTACGGTCTCTTGAAACAAAGACATTTTTAGGTCTGCTTTAGAAAGTCATGTTCATATGATTGTATTGTATTGCTTCAGTAACTCCAGAGCATTTATCCATGTAATAGCATGGCCTTCTGCTTCACTGATTGCACAACCCTCATGCCTCAATGACTGTTTGATACGATACGCTCAAAATATTGCACACTTTATTCTAGGTGTTTAAATATTTATAGAAAGGCATGTCAGTAAACTTTTTTTTCCACTAAAAAAATCATTTTGACTCGTAGCATATTTTAAACATAAGAATACTTGAAAGTCCTACATAATTTAGACTAATGTTCTTGTTCCCATAATGGAAATCACACACGGTTATATATATCCTTAAATGGATTCAGATTTCTTAAACATTTATTGCTTGCTTATGAATGATGTGTGCATGAAGAAATTGCGGGAATCACGTGTAAACAAGTGAAAGGTAACTTTTCATCCAAATGTGAATGTGCTTTTATATAAGAAAGACACATTGCATCATATGTTAGCTCTTGTGATGCAAATGCTATTTTCAAGGCAAATTCCTTGCATGGCATGGAATGAAACCTAATAATTGTTTAATCCTCTGAGACAGCATCAAGGAATAGAGGCCACCAATGCATACGACTATCAGACAAAAACTCAAATGCCCCTTTGGTATCAATCTGTTGGTGTGCAAACGCATGGGAAAGACAAGAAGCAATCTATTAAAGCTCAGATCTTTCCATTTTATCTTGACATGAATTTGTTCTCGGATGCTGGTTTGTTTTCCTGCGGCCATCGCCTCTCGTTACTCTTTATGGTAATTGAAGCTGGGCTCAAAAGACCTCAGAGGCTTGTGTCTTCTCTTCACATGAATGACAATTCAGTGATAAACTTGAACTTAAATTTACTGAGGCGTAACTGAGGGTTCATTTGATAGCTTGCATTTTCCGGCAGCACTGCAGGGTTTCTGGGGCACATGAGTGAGATTGTTAATGTCCTGTGAAGGAAAACAATAACACATTTCATTAATGCATTCATGTGTGAAGCATCTATTAGTACGGCTGGAGGTATTAATGACGTTATGCTTTAAACTGACATGTGTGGCATGACAGGAATTGCAAGGTCTGATGAGAACAGATGACAAGATAAGCAAATATTTGAATGGCTTCATTTACCTTCAGGTCAAACAGTGAGGGTAAGGTTCTGTAAATCCTGGGAGATATTGCTTCTGGTTCAGGTTGAATTGATCTGTACAATGCAGAAAGATAGCAATCCACAGTAAAATACTTATGAAGGCAGGAAAAAAAATCAGAAATGTATAATAGTAATTATCAGTGATGATGGCAGGCTGTTATCAACACACACAAAAAGGCCTTTGAGTGGTTATAAAGCAAGGCAGACAGGGAATTTGCCTGGTAGCCCAGCAATTGGTAAAGAAAATGCCCTTGAAAAAACAAATGGCATATAACTTTTTAAAAATGATAATTTATATTTATTTATCTTAATTATTAGTCTGTTGTGATTTGTAGTTTAATATAAGTCGGAGTGTTATATAATAGACAACCCTGTCTTTTTGTTTGTTATGGGTTTCATCCTAGCCTTCCCACAGTTCTTAAGCCTATATACTCGAACTTCAGTGTGTCTTCTGTCAGAGCATGACACTATTGTAGCCAACAGCTTGCTGAGTTTTTTTTTAACAGCTTACTAAATATTTATTTTTACTTTGAGATCAATCAGAGCTGGTGGGAAACTGTCTGTTGACATTCACAGCAGTCCATGCATAACAATGCAGTATAGTGTTTCCGTAAGACAGAGAGCAGAGACTTAGGATTCAATACTAATTACATATATCAAGGGCTGGGAGGATCTGGGAAATGTAGTTCTGCAACAACTGGACTGGAGAATGTTCCCTATATCTCCTTTGGGGTTTGTATTCAGACATATCCCTCATGGCCTACAATTAATGTTACATACAGTATATATTTGCTTGCTAGTCTATGAATTTGCACGCAGTATATGTACATACATATTTGGCCTTGGCCTAGTGGCTTTTGATCTGAAAATAGATTTTTTTGCACAATAAAAGAAAAAGATTCTAAATAAGTTTTTAATATACATTCATTTAAAATTGTTTGTAAATGCAATTATTGTTAGTATTTATAATTAAATTGTCTTTCACCTTTCAAAAGATAGTTTATGCGTGGAGAAGCCCTTTAAATAGCAAATACTTACTGTATGAATGTGTAAGGAGGTGAAGCTTAAGAGTTTCATTTTCAAAAGAGAGGAGTGTAATAGGGTGAAATGTTAATAGCTTAATGTAACTGTGTAATTAATTTTTTAATTGATAGATATATATTCAGGTTGGCCACTAGGGAGAGTTAGAGAATAACAACTGTTGAGAGAGGCACCAGTGGGTGGAGAATAGTAAGTTATAAAAGGGAAGGTTTCAGGAAGTGATTCTTAGAGATGCATCATGGGAAGCAAGATGAGCAGAGGGCAGTGCAGCAGTAGAGTCATCTCCTGGAAGAGGTACTGAGCTTAGGTAGTGTGAGTTCTAGTGGTGTAATAGTAGGATCTAGGAAGTGTAAGACAGCAAGGTAACTAGCATGAGCAGCTATGGCCCCAACTAGGAGTTAGTGGGCATAGTGTTCCCAGCTGGAATCCTGCCAGCCAGGGCTAAGGAAAGGCTAGGTCAGGAGAGTGAGCCGGCCAGGACCCAAGAGGGGTGCCTGTGAGCGTGTATCCACCCTGCCAATGTGAAGTTATGGATTATGTCAAATGGAATGCTGATAGATTGAGCCCTGTCAATGTGCTGCTACTTAAATGAAGGCTGTGACAAATAAAGAGAATGTGATTGAACTGCAACTCTGCCTAGTGTGCTTCACTCAATGGTTCCCCCACACAAAAGGTCGGTGGTACATCAAGGCTATGGGTAAGGCACAGGAGACATTAAAAGGCAGGATTATGATGCAGAGGCCCATGACTGTTGGTGAATAAAGGCACCTGTGCAGCAGGAAATTGTGCCTAATGGTATTCTTTACCCACATTTGGAATTATTAAATTGTCATTCATGGCAAAGTCCAATCCAAATGTCTAAAGTCAGATGTTTTCTATGGCTTAAAACAAAGCCATTTGTAATGGTAAAGGTCTTGAAGTCAAATCATTGACCAAGAAAGGCTAAGGATCAGGTCAGCCAGGAATAGTAAGTCTGTAGGTAGATTATTAAAAGCAGAAAGAAAAATGTATCTCCATGCGTCTTCAGAATCTAAATATAGGGGGAACTCTGTGTGTAGCATATGCATACCTCTGTAAAATAGAAACATTAAGCATACAACATTTTTAAGTGTTTTTAAGACCAGTTTCCTCTTGCAATAGGGCACCTGTTGGAATGTTTTCAAATATTTATTCCTTTTTTACTTTAACATGTAATACACATTCAATCTCACAAACAGGCATGATATGTGTTTTTAAGCACTACTATATTTTACCTCAAGCCAACATGAAAGCCTTTAATTTTTTAAACAACAGATATTTTATGTTTTATCATGTACCTCTGGATGCTCTGTACTCACTGGTTAAATATAATTGAGCAATTGGAGTTCGAAGGACAGCATGAGCATGCATTATCTACCTTGATGTTCCCAAGTTGTTTCTCAGGTCATTATTTTTGTGCACTTTACCTGGCTGCTATGTCTGCTATAAAGGATCAATGCCAAATGAGGAAATAATTTTCCATGAAAGTAAATACACAAATAATGACAAATCTGATTTTTGCCAAGGCACACATTCCAAGCACTAGAGGACTGCAGCTTCAGAGTGCATACTAAACTGATGAACCATGTTAGAGTCTATGCACGTTCCTTTTTATTTAGAAGTATCCAAAAAACCAACAATTACTTAAAATAAGATTAAAAGTTGTACAAATGTAAAAGGTTGCAAGGGGCAGAAATAGTTTATTTTGTGTAATTAGCGTTATTTTGGTTCTAGTCACTAGAAGGTACTGTTAAGTAGGGGGCCTTCCTGAGGAGGTTCTAGAGCTGGTTCTCCTAATATAGCACCGGGAGGGGATTTCCCTAAAGAGGCTTTGTAAGGGGGAGAGCAGTGGGCCACTTTCTCTTTGACTTATGTGAGAAGATGAGACTGAATGATGCTAGGGTGCCTGAGGCTTACTACCTCAGTGAAAGTTCCAAAGTGAATCAGCAGTTAGCCAGTGGTAGCTTAGATCCAACGGAGCACACTGTAGGTTGTGAGAGGTAGTGGTAGGCCAGCTAGTTGAACAATTAGTCAAATTCCAGTGCTTTGAGCTAGGAAAGATCAATAAGGGCATACTTGGTGCAATATTTTAGTTATATTCACACACTTTATGAGTGGGAAAGAAATTCACAGCATTTTCCATAACAGGACCCATTTAAGTGACTGATACATTACTTTCTGAAAACGTTTTCTTATGTGAAGCTTAGAAAAAGAATCTCCAATATTCCTAATGACTTCTAAAGGCAAAGGAAATATATTCTGGTGTGGGCACTACGTAAAACTTCACAGAACTCCATCTTGTTTTTCTTTTCATCATTGGGTTCTTGAAAAGTTCAGGTGTAATCAGGGCCTTCTGTTGCAGTAGGAAGCACCATCTGCTGAAGCATTCTGTAAGGAATTTAATGTCTCCCTGGAGATAGCTTAGAATTCAAGGCACAAAGAAGAATGGCAGAGGCGTGTAAACAAAAGAAGACAAGTGAGGCTGTAAAGGATGGGTTGTGTTTAAAATATTAAATATGCTTCTTTATAGATAATAATCCTCTAATGTTCCTGTAATGCTTTTAGAGCCTAGCAGGAATTTCCAATGAATCAGTTGTTTACTACTGTATTTACATTTGTCAATGAAGATTGTATGCAGTGCCGGTTTAGAACATCAGTAGCCCTTTGTGAAGAAGTGGGGGCTTTGGCATCATAGAATGGCTTGGGCAGCATGTGAGGGGAATGGGATTGCATGTTATAAGAAATAGCCCCTACCTACTACCCTAGGTATTCCCCCCTCCCTGCTTCCCCCCGAATAGTTTGTTACCCCTGAAATTGCCCCCTAAGAGTTTGTTTTTGTATCTATCGGTACAGAATAAGTGGGAGTGCAGTGGAGCTCATGGATGGCATCTTCCAGATCTCTGGTCTTGTTTGGGTCCTGTTCCTTCCCTTCAGCAATTTCTGGCACTTTTGGCGCATGTGCAGTTGCTACGAACTGGAAGACTGCTCCAACTGCACATGCGCCAATAGAGTGCTCACTTACAGAAGAGGACTGGAGATCCGGAAGGTGGGCTCTTTAAGTAAGTGCTCTGAGCAACATACCCAGAGCAACAAATTGCAACACAATCTTGAGAAGAGTCTCTTGCTCACTGAGAAGAACCTAGTGGCATCAGGCAGTTTGGAGGGGGGGGGGGAGCAGCAACAGGGTGATGAGGCAGTTAGCTGGGGGGCAGTAAGAAAATCTACGGTGGGCAAAAGGAAAAGGGAGGCTGATCCTGGTTTATGCATCCCAACAGTTTGGCCAGAAGAAGATGGGAGGTTGAAATCTGAATTGGCAGTTCTAGATGAGATTGATCTCTCTCCAGGAGACCTGTTTCTCTAGTAGTGATGGGGAGGAGAGCTGAGCCAGACCTAAACAGATTGTGGTTGTAGGGGATTCAATTATTAGGAAAGTGGATAGGGCAATCTGTCGTCCGGATAGCTATAACGTAACAGTTTGCTGTCTATCTGGTGCCATGGTTTAGCATGCGGTTGATTGGGTAGACAATTATTAGGTGGAGCCGGGCATGATCCAGCTTTCTTAGTAGATATTGGTACTAACAACAAAATGAATGGTAGATAAAAACCTTAAAGAGTGAGTTCAGGGATTTAGGCTCTAAGATTAGGGGAAAGTCTCTCCAATGTCTGCATCACCTACAAGTTTAGGAAGACAGCTGGAGTTAAGGGAGTTAAATGAGTGGCTAAAGTCTTAGTGTAGAAAGGAAGGATTTTCCTTGGGGTATAACCTATATAGTCATGATGGATATGCAGACACTTTTAAATACACTTAAAATTGTGTCAATGGAAAACTATTATGTAATAGTACTTTGTGAATGCATTAATTATTGAAACCTTTTCGCTTTTTCAGGTAGCCAATAACACATAGTGGGACATTTTCTTCCCCTAATTCTCCACCAAGAAGCGGTATGTATAGAGAGTATAATTTCTATCCGTATACATCCAGGTTGCTATGGAGGAGAGAATTATACTAGGTATCCAAGGTGGCACTGTTTGATTGACAAACCTAGGCGGCGCATGGTTACTTATGATCATTGGGAGTTCAGTGAAAATGTATGCGCACTCATTTAATTGATTTTATAGGAGCCATCAATATTAATGGAAATTAGAAAATGTGCATGTGCATCTGCTTAATTGAATTTGTAGAAGCCATCTTTGGTAAGGGAAACTCGAGACCTTAAGTTACGTCTTTCCCATGCACTATTTATACTCTGTTACAGGAATGCTTGTGTTGTTGGTTCTTGGAAAGCCAATATGTTTCTTTGTTTATGAATCAATGAATAATTGATTATTTATCCCTGAAGAAGTCACGATTTTGGTGACTAAACATTGTTTCGTCACCAAATCCCTCGATATTCGACCATCAGAGTCAAAGGATTTACCTCAAATACTTCGGTCGAACAATTAAATCCTTCGAATCGAACAATTTTAATCCATCGATCTAAGGATTTTCCTTCGATCAAAAAAAGCATAGAAAGCTTATGGGGAAGGTCCCCATGGGCTAACATTGATGCTCGGTAGGTTTAAAGTGCTGAAGTAGGTAGTCAAAGTTTTTGTTAAAGAGACAGTACTTCGACTATCAAATGGTCGAATAGTGGAACGATTTTTGGTTCGAATCATTTGTTTTGAAGTCGTAGTCGAAGGTCGAAGTAGCCTATTCGATGGTCGAAGTACCCAAAAAAAACCTTCGAAATTCAAAGTTTTTTAACTTCGAATCCTTCACTCGAACTTAGTAAATGTGCCCCTAAACTTTAAACTTCAATTTTGGAAAAACAATAACAAATAAATAATGGAAAGCAATTGGAAAAAGTCTTTATTTCTGGTAAACACTCAACTGAAAGAATAATGTACGATTGTAGCTTGAAGAGTATGGAAAGTCATTAAGACCATATAAATATATGCCATATATAAATATAAATGCCATAAAGTGACCCACAACTAACTTGAACAGTCTTGTTTTAATTGCTTGTAAATGACCATAGTATAATGGATGTATAGTATGTATAATCTCTGTATAGTGCTGTGAAATGTGTCACCACTATATAATTAACATTCAGTAACAAATTAGGATTATAAACAGAACCATTGCATTGGATTTTCTTTCCGCACTATTCTGTGTGTGTGAAAATTTAGCAAAATTCCTTTGAGCCCTACAGTTTGTATCAGGATGATAATATTTTACAGTCTGTTCTTGTTTAATGGCATGATGCTGTTGCTTTATTTTGCTTGTAGTCTCTTTGTCCTTATACATTTACCTGAGTTATGTCTATTGCCTCCCTTTGTAACATAGTTTCACTTCTCAAGCAGATGGCAGAGATAGTTTTACTGTGTGATGCAGGGGTGCTATGAATTAACTATCAAGCTGAGACACAATGGTGCACTGACTGTAAGTATAAATTACTATGATATATATTCCTTCTCAAGTATAAGCAGTGCCTGATAGCACAGAAATATAAACCTGATACCCAGGGTAAAGGTATTTTCTTGGCATCCCATTTTTTAATTTTTTTTAATTGGTAAATGATCTTTCCCTTGGAAGTTTATTTTATGCCTACTGTTCATATTATTTAGCTATGTTTTCGCTATCAGTGTCATTTTCATAACATCAAATTGGCAATTTGGTACTTGTCCAGTCTATGTATTCTGACCATGGCAAATAGGCTGATTTGTCTAACTAATCACATTATAAATACACGCTACATGCTACAACCCATTTATTTATTATTCATTGCATAATTCAATCAGCAATTCTAAATTTGAAATCACACTGATAATAAGGCCCCCTATATCACGTCTGGTGCCTCCACATCACTCTCCAAGATATTTAAAACACTTTTCTAGTACTAATATGACTGAGCAATCTCTACATTACTTTATTTGTAGCAAAACTAGGAGATACTGGGACCCTGCCGGAAACTATTGGCACACCGTCAATTACGTCCACAACAGAATAGTATAAGGAACATGTGGGGGAGAATGTTTTTGGTCCCTAAGAGTTGTCGGGCCTGAGGTAGCCGTAGACACTGGACCCTAAAAACTGCCCTGACCTGACAACATTTTATAACAATATTGACTATACAAAAAGCAAGATTAGATTTAATCATCCTTCCAGCTCATATTACTTAATCTACACTGGGGGGTTACACACTTCCATACACCATATAAAAGCAAATAAACAGAGGTTTTAAGTAAAACTCATGGTCTACTATAAAAACTAGGGTACAGAAAAGGATCAGAATTATGCCAATATTTAATTATAATTGTAACTAAAGCACTTGAAATAGGACACCTATACAAATTGTATTTCATGCAGTTATTAAGTAGACTCAGGCCTAGTCACAGAACTTGCCATTGACAGAGGACTTCTTTCTCAAAGTTTTCAATTTCACTTAGGCTTACACAATTGCATAGACCTATGGCCCCTCAAACAGCTTTACAGTACACTAATTGACCTCATTTGGATTATACCTGAAACAAGCGATGATTATTTCATTTTCCATACCACTCTGGCAATGTCTTTTCATTCATGTAGATTTAAGAATAATAATTTATCCTTTATAGCAATGCCATTTTTTCTATAACTCGTCAATCATTTTTTAAAAAGTAAAAACGTGTTTTGAAGGCACATATATTTACAACGGCTTAAACCTTCATGTAATACTTATAAAAATATTTACTGCTGGAAAGAACTAAGTACAGGTACATATATATATATATATATATATATATATATATATATATATATATATATATATATATATATATATATATATATATATATATATATATATATATATATATATATATATATATATATATACTATATAGAATTTTACAATATAAGAGGACAATCTTAAAATAATCATACTCTTCAGCACCTTCAACCTCCTTGCTCTTGAGTCCTGTTAGCTGGAATGATTGGGACATTTTTCCATAATGTAAAGTACTATGACTCAACACATATAAAATATTCAGATATTACAATAAGCAAACACAGAGGACTGATTTGTTATTAACATAGATTTATGCTCGCTAAGCCAACATAAAGTACAAGGTAGTTGCTTTTTATTACAGAGAAAAAAATGAAAATTGTTTTTTGAATGTTGCGGTAGCGGAATTACTGTATTTAAAAGATTTCTGAATAACTGGTCTCTGAAATGATAGATTCTAAATCTGGATATCATCATCATTTATTTATATAGCGCTGTCAAGATACGCAGTGCTTGATGCTAAATATATTTGACCTATAGCTAAGCATCCTTGAAAATATTATATTAATTGATTGCCCACCAAGCTCCTGCATACTAGAGTCCTATACACACAGGGGACAAGGTGCAAAGTGCAATAACATGGCACTTGATATAATCTGACTATATTGGGGTGAGTCAAGTGAGTTCTCAGCCTAGATACATCATTTACTCAGTTCAATCGGTCTTTGGTGATAGACGTGAGTCGTTTCATGGTATGGCTGCTTCTGATCTAGCTATGCAAGTAAACAAACACTCTTTGGTCTTCCTGGATGTCAGTACTGACCTCATCTGTTAAGGAACCTGCAGATAACCAAAGTTTTTTTTTATCTATAATTCATGTTTTATCAGATCATGCATGAGTTAAAAAGACTATTCTGTTAGGGATGCTGTTTTATTTATGACAGGGGAAGTGCATACTTATACTAATGTGTAAATAAAGACACATCATGATGCACAGGGCAGCTTCTAGGTACATGTATGGGACCTGTTATGCAGAGTGCTTGGGACTTGGGGTTTTCCAGAAAAGGGGTCTTTCCGTAATTTGGATCTCCATACTTAACTTTGTAGGGGATCAGAGAAATCCTTTTACTGTTTTTCTGTCTGTGACATCATCCAGCCCAGTTACAGGCTGGAGAGCCTTCCGATTGGCTGGGTGCCCCAGTGCATCCTTGGAAGAGATGGAGTGCTTCACTTTGGAGCATTTTGTAAAGGGTCTCTGACAGAGTTTAACAGGGGTTGTGTGGTGAAACATCCAACCAGGACCAAGTCTTGTGAAAATGTCCAAGCTGTTGAATCTGTTGGAATACAGAAAGAACCCATCCTGTTCCCTACCAAGCTGCTAGAGACTCAGAAGGAGCAAGGTGCCATTGGTGAGATTTATCCTGCCGCAGGGCTGCCTGTAACCTCCAGTGTGATTGCCTCTGAGAGCACCCCGGTGAGTGAGCCACCCAAGGGAGGATACTGGCAAGGATACAAATGTGGGGACTTAATTAGAAGACAGGTCTTGTGCATTTACCTGCTACGTGGGAGCAGCTGCTAAGTTCTAAAGGGAAAGGTATTTTGGGAAAGGTAGCTCTACCTGGGGTATTCTATTCTATTTGAACTGAACTGTGTGGTAATTAGCCGCTTTCAGAGGATTGGGACTTTGATAATAAAAATGACTGTGTTGGAGAAACAGTCAGGTACCTAATAGTGAGTTAGGTAGGTCCCACATTTCCCCAGTACAGGAGTGTACTGTGTATTAGATTGCCCAAGTTCTTTCACTACTGTCTATATAAAGTTTATATCTGTTTCATTTGCAAACTGTGTGTTTTATTTGTCCTAGTGGAAATTCCCTGAGGTGTGCTCCTCAGTGTTCCCTAGGTGGAGGCACTCCGCTGTAAATCCCGACTCCCAGTACTTTTCGTATGCAAAACGGACTCAGGGCCCCTGGATTGCCAAGGGTTAATTGCAATTTAAAGAGACAGTAACCAAATGAGGGTTACAACGTCTACTAAAAAAATAATTAAAACATTTAATAAACCCAAAAGGATGGTTTTTACCGTCAGTAAGGATAATTTATATGTTAGTTTGGCTCAAGTACAAGGTACTGTTTTATTATTAAAAAAGGATATCATTTAAAACAGAATGAAGTCAATGGGAGATGGCCTTCCCATAATTCAGAGCTATCTGGATAACAGGTTTAAGGATAACAGCTCTTATACTCCTACCTCCCTTTACTTCCCAGAGCAAGACACTCCTTAGTCTGAGCAAAACAGCCAAGGGCCACTACAAGCCCAATTGAAAAGCAAAACTAGCAAGGAGTTAATATAAGATACATTTATGTCACTGTTAAATAAATAAAACATTAAGAAAATTACTCATTAAGAAAATGTTATAAACCTGGAACTGTAAATTCGTAGGAAAATAGATTCATGTTTTATATAACATAGTAGGTCTAAATGTAATACACAGTAGGGACATACCACAACAAATAATTGTATTCCTATCCTTATAGTCACAATACACTCTAAGGATAATTAACAATACCCCATGTAGTGTTCAAAGTGCTAAAAAAGGTAATTTTATACTCACTGTACAGGGCATTCTGCAAATCTGCGGACTGTGCATAGAATCGAGTGCTGGATGCATTAGGTCCTATGGATAGACATTCTAGGAGTGCAGTCTGGAACTCTATAAAAAGTATGTAGGGTAGTCATTATGTGTTCCTCCATTATATTGACTCAACAGTGTAAACTCAGGGTATTGGATAATGCCTTTGAGTTCACCTTGTATGATTTACAGAATAAATACAACATCAATGTGTAAGTGATAGCTATGTCTAGTGTTTAAAGGTACAGTAACATCAAAATATAAGTGTTTTAAACCGCTTTCATATTTTGGTGTTACTATTCCTTTAACACCTTTAAGACATTTTCTTTAAGATTTTTGCACCACTAAGTTCCAGTATTAAACTGTTATCCACTTGTTAAGATCCACTGGTGCCCAGATCTTTGTGTTTGCAAAGCAGAGTGATCCCTTTCTGCAACTTACAGTGAGAGTCCATCTAAGTAAAGCAGCTCTGTGTAACCCATGCTCTAATGGAGTAACTAGGGGTGGCTAAAATAGCATTACAATTAACGTCTAGTTTTTTTTTCTGGTGGCCAGGGTCAACCAGAAAGCATGTGTGCTCTTTTATAGAGAGACAGAAAAAAGCAAAGTAAGAAAATATTCTCCTCTAAGGTCATACTGTAGGGCAATATTTTATTGCTTATGTTGATGGTCTGAATGCAGTTGTACATATAAATACTCCTTACTGATCATTGATCTTCAATGTTGCCCTTTGAGTGCCATCCCTTTAGGCATGTTCATCACCCATCCAGAAATATCTTTGCTTACACTATTTTGCTCCCTTGTCCCAGCAGCTAAATAGATTTTGTAAGCCACCCCCATTGTTAAACGCGTTGGTGCTTTGTTAGTATGAGGCCGCAGTTTATTTATCTGATCAAACTCCAAAATGGAAAAAAGGGGTTATTGGTGACCTGATTTACTGCCTTTACTTATCCCTGGCTACATTTACTCTATATTAGCAATTAGGTATGAAAATATGCCTTTAACCTTAACAGTTAATAATCTTCTGCAAATGAATTCCCACAATGCTCAGTGTAACATTACATTTTTCAATAACAATGCCATAAGGTTAAGGAATTGCCATCATTAAGCCAGACAAAACCATATTACATAAATGAAATACACTTTAATAACAGAAAAAAAGAATGTCACTTTCACAAGTGGGACCACTGTTAGCAATATTTTACAAGAGAAATCCAAAAATCATATCTTAATTGGATGGACAGCTGTAATTTACATAACGAGCAAATGATGCCAAGTTCCCCCCGACCCATTTCCTTCTTCAGCTGACTGAATGTTAGTATGCATGGTGGACCTTTTTTAGGTTTTTTATTACTTGATTGCAAATCATTCTTCATTGCTGCCCAAATTTATGGAAGGACATTGCTCCCTGAGGTACCATATCCTTTCAGGTTTGTAACTGAACATGACTGATGGCTCCAGTGTAACAGTTGCTTATTACGATGCTTACTGAGCTATGATTGCTTCAATACTTTATGTTGGCAGATGTGTTTCCCTTGGAACAGCATCTCTGAGACAGAGGTCATTGATCAAACCCCCCTCTGGCTGTTCCATTATGTGCAAATTACAGCTAAAAGCAGAGAGGCTGAGAGGGAGTGTGTGTTCTCATTCTAGGAGGGGGTAGGGACTAATGTAATGAAGCAGAAAGAATATAACTAGATTGGAACAATGTTTTTATTACAGAAATTAACCCTGTTCTGTGCTGGATCAGCAGTCCACATTGCACATAGGCACTACCAGAGATTATAAAGGGAAACAAGAATGTTATATTTTTGGGTAAGGATGCACCGAATCCAGGATTCGGTTCAAGGTTCGGCCAGGATTCGGCCTTTTTCAGCAGGATTCGGCCGAATCCTTCTGCCCTGCCAAACCGAATCTGAATCCTAATTTGCATATGCAAATTAGGGGCGTGGAGGGAAACCGCATGACTTTTTGTCACAAAAAAGGGAATTAAAAAGTGTTTTCGCTTTCCCACCCCTAATTTACATATGCAAATTAAGATTCGGATTCGGTTCGGAATTTGGCCGAATCTTTCAAGAAGGATTCGGCCAAATCCAAAATAGTGGATTCGGTGCATCCCTATTTTTGGGTATAAAATGTGTTGGCCTATAATAAATCAACCGTATTGATTTATCATGCTTCGCAATACCCGTTTGGAAATTACTTTCACATTATCGCTTTCAGAGTTCAGTGTTAAGAATATAGAACAGGCATGAACAGCTTGACACTTAACTCTGGCTGAGGAGACGTATAAACAATAGACAAAAAGCTTTCCTGGAGCTGAAAAGAGAAAGAATAAGCTGATGTTACATCAGTTCCTACATTTCAGAATCAGTTCCTGTACTCATATACAGTACAACACGCACAGGGGTAACAGTTTAGACGTGTTTTTCAAGTTTATCCTGGATCCAGCTGCTAATTTGAGAAGATGTTAAGGAAATGTTCCAAGCTTCAGTTCATTTGTGCATTTTTAAAAAAACCTCTTTAAAATGCACATAACTGCTGAGTAACAGAGAATCAGTTATAAAAATGATCATTCAGCGTTGTTATATTTATTCTATAATGCAGAATTTTTAAAATGCTCCTGTCTTTTTTGTTTTGCCCTTGTAAGTAGTGATGGGCGAATCCCTCCCGTTTCGCTTTGCCGAAAAATTTGCGAATTTCCCGCAAAATTTGCGAAATTGCGAAAAATTAGGGAAAAATTGTGAAATCAGAAAGTTCACGAAAAAATCGTGAAATTTGAAAGTTTTCACTCAAAAATCAAGCAATTCGAACGTTTTCACTATAAAATTGAGCAATTCGAACCGTTTCACAAAAAAAATTGAGCAATTCGAACATTTTCACGAAAATATTGTGAAAATCAGAGATTTGCGAATTTATTCGCCAGCGGCGAAACGCAGGAATTCGCCGCAAATCAGTGCCAGATGAATTTATTCGCCCATCACTACTTGTAAGAAGCTTTAAAAACATTTTGACTTTAATAAATACATATTGTAACAGCTCTGTTTACAAATAGTTGTTAAACATTTATTTTTCTCCTATTTCATAGAGAAGCTTTTTTAAAGGCCAAAGAGTCTGTTCCTGTCTAAGATAGAAATTACGTTAGGTTATATTAAGCTATAGAACAAGCCTTAAACAAAGTCTAAACTTTTGAGATGTAACGGCCTTTCCTGCCTAAAACAGAAATGAGGTTATAAACAATGGCTAATGGCCCACTAGGTGCAGCTTTGGATTCTCTCCACCTGCGTTTTCTTTGAAGGTGGAAAGAAGCCTAAGCACTTTCTCAGTTCAAGGTCAGGCTGGTTGAGCACCCTAGGCAACCTGGCCAGCCACGTTGCAAGTGTGCATACTCAAACAGGTGCATGTGCACCTTGGGGGAGCGCTTAACACCAGTGTGAGAGGTTCATGCCTGTTGCCCATCCAGCATTGCACCCAGCATTGCACCCTTCTTCCTACCCCCAAATTTTAGCCCTGGTATTTCCATCCGCTTAGCTTTGTCTCTGCACTAAGAGGCACTGAGTCAGCCTGTGTGCAGACATGGAGCAATGTACCCATCATAATAACATAGTAAGTTAGGTTGAAAAAAGACACACGTCTATAAAGTTCAACCTTTTAGGTCTGTATATAACCTGCCTAACTACTAGTTGATCCAGAGAAAGGCAAAAACCCAATTTGAAGCCTCTCCATTTTGTCTCAGAGGAAGAGAAAATTCCTTCCCAAGGTGGCAATCAGACTAGTCCCTGGATAAACTTGTACTACAAGCTCTCTTCCATACCCTGTATTCCCTCACTTGCTAAAAAGTAGGGATGCACCAAATCCAGGATTTGCTTCGGGATTTGGCCGAATCCTTCTGCTCGGCTGAAACTAATCCAAATCCTAATTTGCATATGCAAATTAGGGATGGGGAGGGAAATTGTATGACTTTTTGTCACAAAACAAAGAAGTAAAAAATGTTTTCCCCTTCCCACCCCTAATTTGCGTATGCAAATTAGGATTCAGATTTTGGTTCGGTATTTGGCCAAATCGTTTGCGAAGGATTCAAGGGGTTCGGCTGAATCCAAAATAGTGGATTCGGTGCAACCCTACTCAAAAGCTATCCAACCCCTTCTTAAAGATATCTAATGTATCAGTCATCACCAATGATTCAGGGAGAAAATTCCACATCTTCACAGCTCTCACTGTAAAAAAGTCCTTCTGAATATTTAGCCAGAACCTCCCGGAATGGGTGTCCATGCTCCAACTGAAAGAACCTATCCTTCCTTGCACCTAGCACTCCCAGCATGCCATCCAGCACTCCCAGAATGCCATCAGTAGCACTAATTTATTGAAGAACTCACAGAATAATGCTAACAAATACTAAAAGCGTTCACTGGTCGCACTGTGACATTTTCTGTGTGTTTGACCTTTGAGTCACCAAAATAAATTTTATCTGCTCATTGATCTGTGTAAATCTTACACTTTCAGAATTGCCTATTAAAGAGTAACCTTTCCCACTTGTATTAAGACAAATAATGGAAATAAAATTTTCATTATCCACTGCTTCCATGAATCAACCTGAAATTCTTCTCGGAATCATCATTATAGCATGTAGATACCATCTGTGGCATTTGTCCTGAAGAAGCTCGAGGATAAGAGCCAAAATAATTACTAAAATTCACAATTATTCACTAAGTTAATATCAATTATTGCAGGGATCAACAGCAGTTCAGAGCGTTTAATGAATTTCAGACGCAGCATTGTTAATCATTGCATGATACTTGTTGGATGACCCACACACAGAAATATTGTGGACTACTGTCAGTCATGATGGTGTAAGCTTTCATAACACAACCATTTTAATATTTTAACACAGAACAATTAAAATCGAATGCAGGTATAGTTTTAAGATATACAATTTATACAATATTTAATGACCTGGCAGAAATATATAACATACTAAATATCACCCAATTCTAAATAATAAAAAAAATTGGAATCTAGGAACTGAGAATAGTTTTCAAAAAGATTAGGAAGTAATGGTTTTAGCTAGACTTAAGAGAAAAAAGGAATGAATAAACTTTTTCAAAAATAATAGGAAATAATGGCTTAAGCTAGACTTAAGAGAAAAAGGAATGAAATTTCAGATGTGCAAACTTTGACAGTATAAGGACATCTCTGCAACATATTAAGTGGGAAATGCTTTTCACAGGGTTAAACACAGAACAAAAATGGGAAGTCTTTACATTGCTGCTTAATAAATATACTTGTCAGTATATTTCACTTGTAAGCAAGGAACGTCGTTGCAAAGCAAAACCTTTTTGGTTCAATAGAAGTGTTGGTGTTGAGGTGGGTAAGAAAAGACGTGCTTTTAAGGCTTTCAAGTTAGTTGGTACAGCCAAAACATTTATAAGGTACAAGGAGGCCAATAAATCATGCAAAGCTATAAGGCAAGCTAAAATTGATCTAGAAAAGGATATTGCAGCAAGCAGTAAAAAAATCCAAAATTATTTTTTAAATATGTTAATAGTAAAAAAATGAAGCAGGAAGGGGTGGGACCCTTAATATCAGAGGGGGGTCAGCTGGTTGATGAAAACAAAATAAAAGCGCAGATTCTGAACTCATATTTTTCATCTGTCTACACAAATGAGGAACCAGTAAGTGAAGGTTTCCTTCTTAATAGTCCCAATTCTAGTAATACAACTAATGATGCATGGTTCGCATATGAAGAAATTCGAAAGAGACTAGAACATGTTAAGATTAACAAAGGTCCAGGGCCAGATAGTATTCATCCCAGGGTAATTAGTGAGCTTAGCTCTGTGATTGCCAAACCTCTTTACTTAATTTTTCAGGATTCATTGAGATCTGGCATAGTGCCAAGAGACTGGCGAATTGCTAATGTGGTGCCTCTATTCAAAAAAGGATCCCGTTCTCAGCCTCAAAACTATAGGCCAGTTAGTCTGACGTCGGTGGTAGGAAAGCTTTTTGAAGGTTTAATAACGGATAAGATACTGAACTTCATAGCAAATCATAATACTATGAGTTTGTGCCAGCATGGTTTTATGCGTAATAGATCTTGCCAGACTAACTTTATTTCTTTTTATGAGAAGGTAAGTAGAGATCTCGATTCTGGGATGGCAGTGGATGTGATTTACTTAGACTTTGCTAAAGAATTTGATATTGGAAATCATACATATTTCCTAATAAAAACAATAGGCAAAAGTATGTCTGATACAAGCCCCATATATTGAAGCAATATTGAAAGAGGGGGTATAATGTCTCTTTAATACTGTATATGGGAGAACATGTCCTAAGCCTTCTTTTAAACTCTTGGGTTTGGGGGCAACTAACTTCTAGCTTGAAGCTGGATGAAGATATAGGTCGGCAAATGAGCGGATCTTTCCCCAACATGTGCACCTTGAGGTGGGTGATGCGATTATTGGGCTCTTGGGCTCAACAATTGGATTACAACAATAGGAAAATAGGTGATAGGGGCAAGGACAGCATTGGTGAACCTTGCTCTGATGGGAGAAAGCCAATCAGTGGACCCCATACATGGCCCAATACATCTGTTGGCGTTATCAGCCCGTGTATAACTACCTTTTTCAATTGCCTCTTACAGCTCCACATAGCCTTGGTAGCATCTTCCCACTGTACCTTTCTGTACCCACGGTATCTGCCACACTTTGCTTTTTATTATTGCTTGGATTATTTCTATTTCTGGGTTCCCCTCCTGAATATCCCTAAAAATTCCATTTTTAAATTCTTCTTGCCAAAGGACTGTTTTGCCCATTTGACCTTTTTCTGATGTGGAAACTCGTGATGTACATTTTGAAACACTGTTCTGTAGTTAAAATTGAGTTTTGGAGACATTCTTTTCTAACCTCACGCTTCAGCTAAAGATTGATTTTTTTGAATTTGTCATATTGAATATTTCCAACAATGTTAAATTTATGATGCCAATCTGTTAAAATCATTGCTCTCTTTATGTCACTAAAAATCTAATTTAGTTCAAATTTGACTGGAGTTGTTTGTGTAATATAATTAAAAGTATATTATATTGATTTCGAGATATATGGTCTTTTAATTTCTTGTCATAATGAATTCCAAATTTGCTTCTCTTAATATACAGCCAGTACAGTAAATATCAGAGCACTGTAAGAACGTCTTATTCCACCCTAATAGGAGCTTCATATTATATGAGAAAGGTCAAAACTTTTTTTGACTGAAGAGAACCTTAGACTGTGGCAGCTAAAATTTAATTTTCTAAAGTAGCAGCTCTCATCACTTTAGCTAAATTCGCTGACTGATTAGTTCCAAAACGGATTAAATCTAAAATGTTTCATTAGTTGAAGAGAACATGTCGTATAAATATAACCCATTCTTTTTCTCCGTGATAAGCAATAAAAGACAAAAAGCAACATTTTCTAGTATAGTATATAGAAGGGGGTAAACCTCAGCAGATATTGAGAAACAAATAAAACCTTGCTTCCAAAGAACCAATAACACCAGAAATTGAAAATACATATTATACATCTCTCCGCAAAATTCTCTAATAAAACTTGAAATATTGTACACAAAACAATTATTTCGGTGACTTTATAGAGAATTGTATCTTCGGCCTGTGGTTGTTCACCAAATCCGTGGATAGCAGTCCATTGAGGAATCAGGCTGGTTAGAAAATTTCAGTGGCACCATGTTGATCAGTTGGAGCGAGCAGTAAATTTGTGCTACTGCAGACCCTAGTCCCTGTAGACCCTGTGGTGAAACATATGTGCTGCTTCTGCTTTGCAAAGTAGCCTAAAGTTGCCTAAAGGACTCACAACTGATTCATATATTTTTTTTTTTTAACAGGTTTCCTTTTTATTGTTTTCCAAAAAATTAGGGATACAGAAAGTAAAAAGGAGGGAGGGAAAAGTCAAAGAAAAAGGTACAATAACATCATATCATAAATAGCATACAATCAAATGTACAGTAAATTTCAGTACATCAATGCAAAGCAGCACCCAAGTGAATATCACACCACAGTTCCCACAGCTTCTGAAATTTACCCGGACACCCCCGAGCTTCATAGGTGAGTTTTATTAACGGAAGCATGTTATTAACATATTGTATCCACTCACTCTTAACCGGAGGGTTTGGGGAGATCCAGTGCATCACCAGCATTTTTTTTGCATAGAATAGTCATGTCCTCACAGTTAGTCTAACATGGGCAGCTGGCAGTAGGTCCTCTATTATCCCTAACAGGCAGCATTCAGGGCTATACACACTAGGCACCTCTAGGACTTCCAAAATATATTCACACACTTCCTTCCAGTAGGCTACTATTGTTGGACTGGTCCATACCATGTGCCAGAAGCAACCATCCATTATACGGCATCTTGAGCATCGTGGCTCCACTAACCTACCCATTTGAGCCAATCTGTTAAGGGTAAGGTAGGTACGTAATAGAAACTTGTGCTGGATTAACCTGTCGCTAGCTGAGATCAAAAAGTTGTATAAGTGCCCTGTCCCTTCCTCCCATTGGTCGGTAGTAAGGGATGGCAAGTCTATCTTCCACGTGTTAGCTCTCCCAAATGGGGAAGGCATTATTAGCAGGAGGTTAGTGTATATATACGAAATCATTTTAGGAGGGTGAGGCTGATGTAAATAGGTAAGTATGGCCGGTTCAGATAGGTTCCCTACTAGTCCCCCGAATTGTGAGTGGAACATATGCCTCAGTTGGAGATAACGAAACATGGGAATCGTAGGGATGGCCAACTCCTGCTCTAATTTAAGTTTGTCCACAAAAAGACTGTCCACTATTAAATCTCCTAAATACTTAAGCTTCTTGGGTGCCCAATAGTCGACCACAGTGGCTCCATAGAAATGTGGCAAATGGGAGTTATTCCATAGTGGGAGAAATGGGGACTCATGCGGAGACTTAACACCAAGCAATTTCATAGCCTTTTGCCAAGCTTGGTAGGGTGCCAGCATACAAGGGGGGAGATTTGGGTAGTCTTTCAATTTCCGAAGGGGACAGTTCTGTAGTGCCTCCAGCCAGCCTACCCAATGAGCCTGAAGTAAGACATTTGGATTATCTAGATCTTGCGTGAGCGACCAATGAATATAGACTATTTGCGATGCTAGGTAATAGTAAAGAAGGTTAGGTAACCCAAGACCTCCCTTATCATAGGGCACATTCAGAGCCTTAGAGGAGATCCGTGGCACCTTATTGTTCCACAAAAATGGAGTAATCAAGGACTGGATTCCTATAAAAATCTCCTTAGGTAGTGGGATTGGACTGTTATGAAACACATAAAGATATTTGGGTAAGTAAACCATTTTAATTAAATTAACCCTCCCCCACAATGTTAGTGGCAGAGAACCCCAAACCGAGAGGGCCAATTTAAGTTTCTCAGTGATAGGGGTGACATTCATAGGTATAAATAGGTCTGGTTCACGATGAATGTGAATGCCCAGGTATTTAAAGGACTCCACACATTGTAATCGAGTGTCTGCTAGTAGACCAGGGCATCTCACCGGATCTATGGGGAAGATTATAGATTTAGTCCAATTTATACATAACCCTCAAAGATGGTGAAGGAGATAAAGACCTGTAGGACCGTCTGTAGCGAAGGGCCAGGATCTTCTAGATACAACAAGATATCGTCAGCATACAACGATATTTTATCCACTATATTGCCATACCTTAACCCTTTAATCAGAGGGGTATCCCGAACAATTAACGCAAGGGGCTCAATCGCCAACGCAAATAGCATCAGGGAGAGTGGGCAACCCTGACGCGTGCCTCTATGTAGCTGGAATGGAGGTGTGATTTGTGCCCTAGGATGTTTATATAAAAGTCATATCCATTTAATGAATGGGTCCCCTATCCCAAACTTCCTGAGAACCGCCCACAAGTAGTCCCTGTCGACCGAATCGAATGCCTTCTCTGAATCTAAGGCCACAGCTATCCTCGCGCCTGCATTGTCATGAGGTACCTGTAGGTTAAAATAGAGTCTCCTCAGGTTAACATCAGTTGAACGGCCTGGCATAAAGCCCGTCTGATCTGGATGAACCAACAGGGAAATCACTGATGATAGTCGAGTAGCCAGCACCTTGGCCAAAATTTTTGCATCAACATTTAAAAGAGATATTGGCCGATATGAGGCGCAAAGTTCTGGATCCTTGCCCTCCTTATGAATCAACACAATCAGCGCTGAATAAAACGACAATGGAAGTTGGTTCTGCTCATAGGATTGAGTTAGAATAGTGTGCAGAGTGCCAATAATCTCTTCCCCTAGGGCTTTATACCATTCGCTAGGCAACCCATCGAGACCCGGAGATTTAGATGTGGCCATAGAATGAACGGCATCTCTAATTTCCTGTAAGGAAATAGGTCTGTTTAGATATTGGGCATGGTCCTCAGGAAGCTGTGGGAAGGGGATGGCATCAAGGAAGTTATCCAATTCTCCCGAACTATAGGTGACCCTCGTATTATACAGGGATTCGTAAAATGAGGCAAATTGAGACGCCATACGTTCTGGGTAAGTAATAAAATTGCCTACCTCGTCCCTAACTCCAGAAATAACAGTTTGAGGGGAGGAGATTTTGGACAGGTATGCCAACAGAGTACCCGACTTTTCCCCCTGCTCAAAACCCCTTTGAGATGCATAGAGTAACTTCTTTTGGGTGATTTTAGTAAGTGTGCACCTATATCTCCCTTGCGCCTGCACTAACTGGTCATGATTCTCACTGGTAGGGGACTGTATTTATGCAGACTCCAACTCCTCCACCCGCGACTGTGCCACATTCACTTCTTGTTTATTACGAGCTCGAACTGTGTGGATCGCCTGTATTAAGGCTCCCCTATTAACAGCCTTAAACGCATCCCATTGCACCGGTGGTGCGGCGGAGCCCTGGTTGTCATCCCAATAATGGACAGCTGAATCTTGAGCTTTCTCCAGCACCTCTGTCTGTTTCAACCATAACGGGCTGAGGCCCCATCTCCTAGCAGACGTAACCGGAGAAAGCGAGAGTTGAATTAACAGTAGTGAATGGTCCGAAATCGGTCTAGTAATGTATTCAATATGGGAAATTTTCGGCAACAATTCGGGGGATACCAGGGCCAAGTCAATGCGTGACATCGATTGGTGGGACAATGAGTGGCAAGAGAAGGCTTTGGAGTCTGGATGTTTAACCCTCCAGGCATCCTGTAATCCAACGGAGTCTACCCATTGGGCCAGCTTGGTAGGCCTATTATCAGTAGCATTAAGCTTATCCATATCGGGTTGCAAATAGCCGTTAAAATCTCCCACCCAGCATTGAGGATGAGGTGGCAATAGGGCTACGTAAAATTAGATTCAACAGATCTAAGGACAGAGGTGGAGGAATATATACATTGATCAGAGTGAACTCGTATGTGAAAATAGTACAATGCAGAATAATATATCGGCCCCAGTGATCAGTCATAACTTGGTGTAAAATAAATGGAATTTGCTTTTTAACTAACACTGAGCTTCCCCTTGCATGGGTGGAGAAGCAGGAGTGGTAAGTTTGTGCCACCCAGGACTTTTTAAGCGCCAACACCCTCTGACCTGTTAGGTGGGTTTCCTGCAAACAAACCACTACTGGGGAGTACTGCTTAAGGGAGGCAAACAATAGAGCTCTTTTAACCTTATCATTCAGGCCTCTCACGTTCCAAGAGGCAACAGTAAGCATTGACATAGTATAACAGATACGAGATGTACATTCATGAAGTATTGTACCAAGGGGGAAGAAAAAAGAGAGATAGGGAAAAACAGTGAAATCCAAATACCCATCCAACCCACCCTGCTTACTTTCCCAACTCGGGCAAGCCTCATCCCCAAACTAAACAAGTGCCTCTGCATAGGAGCAGGGGTAACCCAATAGAGTAAGTCTTATTACTAAAATAACTTCAAATCTAGCCAGTTCTGCTAGTAGATGTGAGGGAGGTTCCCATAAATGAACTTGAGAGATTAATCCCTCTGCAATGGTGAGACCAACAAAAGTCACATAAACGTAGTGATATTAACATAAGGCCCTTAAATTGCCTATACGGACGCCATCATGTCCTGGACTGCCAAAGACAAAGTCATTCCGCCGGGCCCAGACCCCATGAAGGGTTGTCAGTAAGGGACAAGCCCGAACACTATTGTACTCACGGATCCCGGAAAGTCCGTCCTCTAATGCCGCTCTATCCAGTCCATGTCCTCTTGCGGGGAGGTAAAAAACCTTGTGTTGTTGCCATCGACCACCTGCAGCTTTGCCGGAAACAGTGTGCAGTACACCATACCCTTCTCTCGAAGCTTTTTCCGGACTTCTGTAAACTTGGCCCGCAGCTTTTGCACTTCAATGGTGTAATCCGGAAAAAACAAAATGGTGGCCTCGCCCAAGTTCACTGGTTCCTCCTGTCGCATGAATCGGAGGACAGCATCTCGGTCACGGTAGTTCAGGATTTTGGCGATCAGCGTCCGAGGCGGGGTCCCCAGCGGGGGTCTTTGGGATGGAATCTGATGGGCCCACTCTATAAGGAAATGTTCGGAGAGTTGTCCGGCCGCCATCTTGTCCTTAATCAGGTTCTCCAAGAATATTTCTGGGGTAGGGCCTTCTGTCCTCTTAGGCACACCCAGTACTCAGATATTGTTGCGTCGTTGTCGGCCCTCTAGGTCGTCAGCCCGCGCCTTACAAGTGTGCAACTGTGCCTGTAGGTCCCGTAGGCTTTGCGGTAGCTCTCTCGTTACATTTTCCAGGTCGGAGATGCGCTGTTCAGCATCCGTAGTTCTCTCTCTGAGGGACTGCAAGTCTTGTTGTAGAAGCGCA
This sequence comes from Xenopus petersii, assembly GCA_038501925.1. Taxonomy (NCBI): domain Eukaryota; kingdom Metazoa; phylum Chordata; class Amphibia; order Anura; family Pipidae; genus Xenopus; species Xenopus petersii. The sequence goes on along the minus strand of CM076673.1, from coordinate 128,048,275 downwards.
ATATCAATTTTAACCTCTTCCACACGGGTATCAATCTTGACTTCCACAACCTGCCGAGTATCATGGATAGCTTGCAGTACCTCCTTCAAAGTGGGCTCAGTCAGGCCTTGGTCATCCGACACATCTTGCGAGTCCTGCGCTGAGGAGGCATTACCTCTATGGGATTGGTGGCGGACAAATTTGTCCATCTTATTCGTCGCCGTTTCAGCTCCTTTCTTATTGCCTCCCATAGTAGTCCAGCTGGGCGATAAAAGGAGCCAACTGATGTGACCAGCCAAAGTGGGAAACCTTCCCAAAAACAATCGTTCAGGATCAATTGAAGCGGAGCTCCTGGCTTGTGCGTCCTACTCCATTGCACGCTAGGCCACGCCCCCCACAACTGATTCATATTACTGCAGGTAAGCATAGGGACATTTCCTCACCCTCGGTAACACAGATTTAAGCTCTGTGTACCATTGCCCTTGCTGCTGCAAAGTGCACAAGCAATCTGAACAATAAGAAGCTAGCCATAACTTTTATGCCCCCTTGTATGATCTCTGTCCTTTCATCCCATGGGTCGAAATGTTTTGATGATAAACATTTGTTTTTTTCTGGGCTTAAAGAGATACTGACATGTTCCTATGATTTTTGTCCTGGGGATGGTTTTATATGGGAATCAGACTCGGCAGGGTGAAACAAATTCCCAAGCCATGCTAATGCTTCCAGTTTATTTGGATCAGTCAGGGTTAGACTGGGGTTGCCACCTCATGGGCCTGCACACACCCTGCCCCCCCTGCCCCAGCCACAAAACCACCTCTGTCCCCCAGGTCCCCTGCTCCAGCCACAACAACCTCCCCTTGTACCTTATTTTCTTTTCTTGCAGTTGTGATCAGAGTCGACCAGATTTTTTCCTAGTGTCCCATTGGCCCAGTTCAACACTGGGTTCAGCTAAATTGGTGCTAAAAAGCCTTTCTCTCCTATTATTATTTATAAAACACCAAAATATCCTGCAGCATTGTATAATATAAGGGTGTTTACATGTAACATACAGATTACATACAAATATATACATAGAAAAATACATAACCAGGCAAGTTAGTCTGACATCAGTGGTAGGAAAGCTTTTCAAGGGTTAATAAGGATAAGATACTGGACTTCATAGCAAATCATAATACTATGAGTGTGTGCCAGCATGATTTTATATGTAATAGATCTTGCCAGACTAACTTAATTTCTTTTTATGAGAAGGTAAGTAGGGACCTTGATTCTGGGATGGCAGTGGATGTGATTTACTTAGACTTTGCTAAAGCACATGAAACAGTGATATAGGAGAGACCTGAATAGAAAGATGAGTAATAAAAATAGCAATAACAATAAATGTGTAGCCTTACAGAGCATGTGTTTTTAGATGGGGTCAGTGACCCCATTTGAAAGCTGGTAAGAGTCAGAAGAAGGCAAATAATTCAAAAACTATAACAAAAATAATGAGAACCAATTGAAAAGTTTACCTAAAGGTAAGCCATCCATTTCTGCTCTTTGGTTTATTGAATTCTTTAACAAAATATGATATCAGGATCCCTTTAATATAACATTTATGTATCTGAGAGAATTAAAGTGTACAGAAGCCTGTGAGCATTACTAATTCAGTATTGGGTTCTATATTCTTATGGGATGTTTTAATAAGGATTACTAATGGCATCATATGCCCAACTGACCAACATAGCCTTTTTAGAAAGGCTTAAATGAAACTTGGTGCTGGATGTTAATGACTAATGACTACTTAATAAATAAGCAACATTATGTATTCACTGCAGTGCATACTGCACTCACATCTCAGACTCCATCCTTTAACATAGAGCACAGGCCTACAAACAGCAGTTTCTTTTAGGGCTGATGCCTGCTGTAGCACAAAAGTAAGAACCGAAACTCTAAATGGAACACTTCATTGCAGTAAAGGTTTTTACAGGTATATAGAATGGAACAACAATCTCAATGTTCAGTTATAGGTGATTAGATCAGTACCAAACTTTACACCTTTTGTTACATGTCCCCATATGTACATTTCATCATAGCTTAGATACTGATTATGTAGAAATGGGTATACAGGTATGGGACCTGTTATCCACAATGCTCGGAACCTGGGGTATTATGGATAATGATCTTTCCGTAATTTGGATCTTTATAGCTAAAATCTACTAGTAAATCATGCAAATATTAAATAAACCAAATAGGCTAGTTTTACTTACAATAAGGATTAATTATATCTTAGTTTGGATCAAGTACAAGGTACTGTTATTACAGAGAAAAAGAAAAATAGTTTTCAAAATTTAAATTATTTGGATAAATTGGAGTCTATGGAAGACTGAGAGCTTTCTGATAACGGGGTTCTGGATAACAGATCCCAATACCTGTATTTATACTTGTACAACACAATTGGTAAAAAGCATCTGCTGTTTAGTTCCTATACCTTACAATGCTATGTGTAATTCTTTCACATTCAGAGTAAGTTAAGTATCTTTATGTAAACATCTTAAGTACCTACTCAGTATCTGTATTTGCATAAATTATCATATAAATGATCCCGTTTCTTGACCTCTAACACAAGCAATCCCAATAAAACTTGCAATAATCCAATAATACTTTAACTTTGGTCTGTACCAGATAAATGCCTTAGTGTTGGAGTATTTATATTTTTAATTGTCTTTGTTTTAATTTTAGATTAAACCACTCCAGCTGTGCTAACAAAAACAATGAAGCAGGCATGGCTGGTTTCCATTCCTTGAAAATCCTCCAGAGGTGGAAGTAATTTTCTTTTAAGCAAAGGATTAAAGATCTTATACAGCAGAACAATACCTGAGCTCCATGCCCAACAATAAATATCTCAGCTTTCCAACTGTTCCAAGATGAAGAAAAACTTTTATGATGATTTCCCACAATAGTGACAGAGTTGGCTATTGCACTAACATAGAAATGTTTCATGTTGCTGTCTAAGGTTTTGTTTTATATGCTTCATATTGCCGTCCTATCTTTTTCCATGTAATAAATCGGTTATTCATCATACTACATGTCTTTCTGTTTAGTCTTTCCAGATTCCCATACATATATATTTAAGAAATAGTCAAAAACTCCCTGGGTTATAATAACAATGTCATACATCAGTCTGTGGAATCTTTGAACAGACTAGGGTCACGTACAGCCTACAGAGCTGGATAACCCTAAATTTACAATATATGGTACTTTTTACAGTACAGGTATGGGATTCATTATCCAGAAATCTGTTATCCAGAAAGATTCAAATCATGTAAAGGCCATCTCCCACAGACTACTTTATAATCAAATAATCCAATTTTTTTGATTTCCCCTTTCTCTGTAATAATAATACAGTATGTTGTACTTGATCCAAACTAAAATAAAATAAATCCGTATTTGAAACAAAACCAACTTATTGGTTTTATTTCATGTTGACATGATTTTCTAGTACAGGTATTGGACCTGTTATCCAGAACGATCAGGACCTGGGGTTTTTCCAGAAAACAGATCTTTCCATAATTTGGATCATCATACCTTAAGTCTACTAGAAAATCATGTAAACATTAAATAAACCCAATAGGCTTCCAATAAGGATATCTTAGTCTGGATCAAGAACAAAGTAATGTTTTATTATTACAGAGAAAAAGGAAACCATTAAAAAAAATATTATTTGTATAAAATGGGCTCTGTGGGAGACAGGCATTCTGTAATTTGGAGCTTTCTGGATAACAGTTTTCCAGATAACAGATCCCATACCTGTAGACTTAAGGTATGAAGATCCAAATTACAGAAAAAGAATAAAAAAGGCCCATATTATAATATATTTTATCTGAGCCACAGGCTCTGGATATAACATAATTTTAGATCTAGGTTAAATGGTGTGGTCCGCTTAGTTTAGTTTAGTGAGCTACTGCACTTACATTGTACTATATCTTAATGGAAAGACTGCAATTTTTCTAAGGGGCCCAAAGCTATATGATAGGTTGTGTTAATTAGTCTGACAAGGCTGTAAACTGTAATTATTTCAGGTCATTGAGTAAGTAGTCTAAGTCCTGCTGAGTCTTTATAGATTAGTGTACATATATCTGTGGCATTTCCAGGTCACTACAAGCAATTTGTAAGTCAGTAGGAATCTCCCCAGGTTAGAAGAACTATAAAGAGGGAAATCAGAATTCAAGTCCAATCAAGGACTTTGTACGTCATTTAAGTTACTTCTGTAAGTTTTGGAACAATCCACACTCTACTGTGGTGCTGTGGTCCTGTTTTTAAAAGTGGAAAGAATATAACGAAAATCTGTAAAATCTCTACCTTCAATAGTTATAAATACTAGCACTATAGGCTACAGCAATGAAAGTGTGGCTTAGATGTTAAGACGGAAGAGAAAGCTCAGTCCAAAATGTAACTTGTATTTTGATAAGGCCTAGAGTTTGCCACATGTTGATGTGATGTTGATGCGTTACTTGATATCCTCTTGATCTTCCTGAGGGAAGATTGGAATGATTCATAGTTTGGGTTGGTCACATTGTTAATGCCGTTTAATCAATAACTTGCCTGATCTACATGTGGGCCAACTAGTCATATTGCTCATTGAAAATGTAATGTGCAACCCATGTATCCCTAGGTTGAGGATGACACAAAACACATTCACAGCAAACCAAGTAATTAAGTGGTCCATTTGATTGGCAAATCACACAGATCATTGTACACTTTAGTTAGAAATTTACAGGCTATACCGCAACCCAGTGCTGTCCAACTGGTGGCTCAACATGGTCCACCACATGAAAGTCTGCCTGCTGTTACTGCTTTCCTTCAAAATGTATGACTACTGAGATTAACTGGCCCCTGCATTGTTTACACTTCAAATTCATACAGTAAAATCCTGCATTATTCACACCTGTAATGCCCCCTGCATGTTCACAGCTGTAATCCCTTCTGCATTGTTCACACCTGTAAAGCCCTGTACTGTTCACACCTCAGATGAGACTGTAAATGCCCACATTGCTCACCTGTTCACACTTCATACAAACTGCTGAAGGGTCACCAGCATTGTGTCACTGTATGTAGTACAGTGTGAACTGTTCATTTTAGAGCGGTCCTTATCGAGTGGTCCTGTCTCCTGCTGTATTCTGCCTTCCCTATGCTCCCTGTGTGTGCCATATTCTGCCTGCCCTATTTGTCAGGTCTCTATAAAAAGATATTGATAAAACAGCTCATGTGTAAAACCCTGCTTCATGTAAATAAACCATTTTCATATAATATATTTTTCTAGTAGTATGTGCCAATGGGTAATCATAAATAGAAAATTGCCATTTTAAAAAATAAGGGTCCCCCCTGGGTTCGTACGATTCACTGTGCTCACAAACTTACCAACAAACCATACTTGTTAGGTCACATGAGCCAATAAACAGACAGAGTTTTGTCTTTTGATTCCACACTTCTTCCTGTTACAGTTAGAGTTGAAGTATTTCTGGTCAGGTGATCTCTGAGACAGCACACAGACCATCACGAAATGGTGGCTCAAGACAAAAGATGTAAAAGGGCAATATTTACTTAAATATATAGACCAGTTTGGTAAGATTCTTTAATATGCCACTTAATATGATGTAAACTATCTGTTGCTTAAGTGTTCATTTTGAGGATATAGTTTTCCTTTAAGTTTTAATTATAGTGTGTATTGTGGACGACCATCTCCAGGGTTAATATCACACAACTTTTTTCAATTTCTCCTGCTGGGTGCCATTCTCATATTTACAACTAGGTTGAGTTTTTTGGCAATACAGATGATATCTGAGCTAGTTTGGATCCAGCCATCAGGTAATATGCTTTTTTGAAAAGGTAAGGGGTTGTCTGGCGTGTCAAGATTAATTGCCTCTCACTCTATAAAGAGTCTGAAGTGAATGGAATACAGGATGTATTTAACTGGCAAAGAAATGTCTGAAACAACCCATGCCATTTTTTGTTGATGTAAATTGAAGGTGCCAATCAATAATAATATTAAGCCTCTGTACTAACATTGTAAGACAGTTTCCATTAGGGTTATAGCACACCTGGTGTTTAGTGACAAACTTATTCGCCAGGCGTGAATTCACGGCGAAGTCTCGCAATTCGCCGCCGACTAATAAATTTTGCGAAATTCACTGGCGTCAAAAAAAGAAAAATGGACGCCAGCACATTTTCCAAAAATGAACGCTGGCGTAAAAAAAAAACGAGATTAATTTTTTGCCGTCTATGGAAGACAGCCTTTCCGTAATTCAGAGCTTTCTGCATAACGAGTTTCAAGATAATGTATCCCATACCTGTAACTATATATCATGACGTGGATGAATAAAAAATCTTCATAGACAAAAAATGTCTGTCTATTGTTCCTTAAGAACAAATTAAATTAATGTACATTTGCGACTGTTACATAGTAATAGTAAAACATATTCAGAACAATTAACATTCTAGCTTCTTCTAAAACCTGTCACTTTACTGCCATTTCACAAATTATCAGAAAAGGCATCCTTTTAACAATATCTAATACATTTGCAATGAAAATCAGCATAGTCTATCATATACTTAAGGGACATAATGGTATATGTAATGGTTTGATTATGATCTGAAAAATCAGAGCTTGATGTTTATTTTATTAAGATAGTTATAGTCTTTTTCACTAGAGGGCATAAGAGCCTTATTTTATTTCATTTAAGGGATCTGTGTGTGAGTAATTTTAATTTATTACCACTGATCATAACTTGTATTTCCCTAAAATAGTTTTACAACTTACAGGAGAGGAGAAATCAAGTATCGTTTATTTGTGTAAATTAAAAAAAACCTGCTCTTTGATATTTTGAGGATGTTGAAGATGATGACATACAAAACTTAATACCACTAATACTAGTTATTCTACAGTACAATAGTAGTTTGTCTATGAGGCAGCAGCGTGTATACCAGCTTCACACATCAGCATGCTATGTAGATGTCTTTATTGAGACCATCAATGACATTGATGGAAAATCCCTTGTGCAAAAAGCTTGCCTGAAGGTAGCTTCAGCCCAAGATTAACAGTTTTTTGTTTTATCTATTTTAGCTGAGCCCTTAGAAGGGCTAGAATTAGGGTTAGGCAAACGAGGCACGTGCCTAGGGCTCATTTGCCTGCCTCATTTGCCTACCCCTAGATCTAGCCCTTATTGTAAGTGCAGGATAGCCCTGCTAAGGCTTGAGTACGCCATTGCTTTTTGATGGGTTTGATTGGTATGAGATGGGATTCCTTTGTTTTTCCCTTCTCCCTCCACTCATGAATATAGTGCTGCTGAATGCAAGCAGAGTTGTATTCATCAGGGTGGCCACAGGTATTTGTTCTCTGAAAAGGAATGCTGTGGCTATTTTTGCAATGTAATTTTCTAATCAACCTTCAGAAAATACTAATGACAAACTTGTAAAGTCTAATTCCCAGTGGATAATGCTCCCTCTTGAGCTTCCTCTTTATGTAGATATAGAGAGTGCTATATGGATAAAACCTCTAGATAAATTCTCCTTTCTTATGGATTTTCAAAAGCGGGAAACTTAGACCCCATAAAAAAATCTAAAAATCCCATAGGAACTAATAGAAAGTAGGTGTGGTAAATTTAGATCTGCCCCTAGATGATAAGTAATCAGGTTGTTGTCCATATTTCACTATACAAGCTGGCTTGTCTCATTGGGCCTGGGCTGGCTGTATCTTGGAATATTCTAAATTGGGAATTAAAAATGATCATCCACTGTACATCAATGTATCAATATCCCATTAAATATAATCACAATAATAATTACTTAGCTTTTTGTTATAGGCAAATCTGAATAAATACACATCATGCATACTAAATAAAGACAAGTTTTCCATCACAGTATGGGGTTATCATTGCTACCTGTCTGCCAATTCACAATATGTTTTATATGTATGGGCTTCCCTTTGATGCTCTTGGATGTTAATTGGCTCCTAATGATTTGGCATTAAATAAAGTATAGTAGGAACCTTAGATAACTAGCACTACAGGCGCAGAGACTGATGTGAATGATTAACAATCTCGCAGTGGTACCTAACGTGTCAACACTATACATATAGCTAATGTGATCTAATTACGAGCATTTCCAAAGTATTGAAGACAGCATAACTGACAAGCCCATTCAAGATGTGCACAGCATTATCAGGAGATCAGTTGGATATATTTAAAAATTTTCAACAATATCAAAACCAATGATACATTTTTTCGAGATGATGGTGTCCTAACCACCAAAACTCCTACCATTCTGTTGCACGTCTGACCCATCTAAAGACTGTGTGTTGGCATCGTTATTGCAGGTGCAGTGTATGGAACTTCCTATCGAAGGAGATAGTGTAAGTGATTTATTGGAGGGAGTTTAAGAATGGGTTGAATTACTTTTTATGAAGAAAGGGTATATACTCATCAAATTAATTTTTACTTTCATAACCAGGTCAAATAACTGGACCTTTCAATGTGGTCCAACTTTGCAGGGAAGAAGGAAGGAAGAAGAATAATCAGAACCTGCCTCAAATCAGTGAAAAGACAAGACAATCATTTACTGCAAATATTACCATTTGCAATACAAGGAATACAAGGAGCAGCCCAGCCAGCAATCAGACAATGGTCATGGGCAAACTTCAATGGAATTAATGGAATTAAGTTGACATGCAGATCATAAACCAGGATATCAAGAATGGGCACATCTCAGTTAAAAGAACAAGCCATCCCACTGCCTATAAGGGACTATCCACTGATAATGGATATGAGAAATGATTCAGGGAGGAGTTTTGTAACCGAGAGGCTGAGCTGCAACTCACTTATGTACATTGTCCATGTAGTATCTAAAACATGAAATGTTTAAAAACAGAATTGACTGTGTAAGCTAAAAGATAGTCACCCAAGGCTTATGACGTTGCTACAAATTATGAAAATGTTTTCTTCGCCCCAAATCTCAAGGTTATTAGTCTTCCAACTAGACCTCCAGCAATATCTAGCAGAGCAAATAGGCATTTTTTTTTTCAAATCACAGCTAACTGGTCTTCAGTCTTGAACCACCTCACCTACTGCTTTGGGTTACTGTGGGGGGGACAGCACAGTAGTTGTATGACAGCACTATGCAATCAATTCTGGGCATGTTTATCAAAATCGATTTTGCATAAAGTTAAAAGTTTTTTCTACTTTGAATAAAGTCTAATTTAAAAAAAATGAATGCTTGCTTATTTATTCAAACAGCTAAATATTAAAATTTGAATAGCATGAATTTTTATTTTCATTTTCAGTGGGTCAAAAAAACCCATTAAAGGAGAAGAAAATTGAAGCAGCCTGGGTATTTGCATCCTGTGTCTTTCTTTCTTGAAAATGTAGTGAGAAGTAGAGTGAAAATGTCAGTTTTTTCTTCTTTGGGTTGCTTTGTGGATAACGTTAAAGTCCAAGAAGTGTCACTTACAGGGATTAGACTAGCATAATTCCGGAGACAATTTTGAAGGCATGGGTTTTCACATTCAAAGATTTCTTGTGTTTTATGCAGCTACAGAAGCCCAAGCAGAAAGTACATCATTTTATGCTCAGTCCTTTGCAGCTTTTTATCTGATTATGTTAGACCAGTAGTTGTTGGAATTTTGCAGTTTAGGCCCACATTGAAGGTCCAACCTTTTCCTATCCCACATAGGAAACATTGCTTTTCCTTTATGGGCCCTGGTTCCAAGATTATCCTAGTTTCAAGAAAAATATATTTTGACCCCAAATGTTACCATAAATGACCTTCAAACTCCACATTCAGGTTTATCTTGGTGGGTAAATAGGCATTCTCCCTATATCTCTCCTTAATTGACCTCTAGGCTGGGCTCCCCTGCCTCTGCTCTGGGCCCATCCAGTGGGGTCAACAGTTTGGGAAATACTGCATTAGGCTAAATGATAGTTTTACTGTTGTAAAATGAATTAGAACTGGCTATGTTACATAATGTGTGTTCCTAGTCAGTAAAGGGTTTTTTTGGGGAACAAATAAGAGGAAAGACCTAGGATACAGATCATTTATGGAAGTACTCAAAGTAATCAAAATCAGTTTAAATGGCCAAATGTGACTGCAACGAGTCTCTCTTAAAAATGTATAGATATTTAAGTCAGAGAGTGGATATATATCAAGAACCTGGAAACACGTAAACTCATGTAATTAGCACTGTAGTTAGGGATAAATCAAATCCACTATTTTGGGATTTGGGCAAATCCTGGACCCTTTATGAATTATTTACTCAAATACCAAACTGAATCAAAACCCTAATTTGTATATGCAGATTAAAGGCAGAAAGACTGAAAGGGAACCACACACTGCATGTGTAATTAAACATTTTTTTTACTTACTGATTTTAAGTATTCGGTTCAGTCAAACTTGAGGATTCAGCAGAATCCAAATCCTGCTGAAAAAGGCCAAACACTGGCTGGATACCAAACGAATCCTGGATTCAGTCCTAATTGTATAAGCATACTGCAGTTATGCATCCTAAGTTCAAAGGAAGACTAGTAACTGGGTTACTGCATTGATAGAATCCACTGCACAAGTACAGATACAAGTGATATGGTTGGATTGGTACAACCAAATAACATTTGTATGAGCAACAGAGAGTGAGAATCCCTTCAAAATATTGCATGGAATGCTCTGAAAGAGAAAGGTACTGGTATAAGTATTATGAATACTACACTACTGATTTACAAAACTATGCTAATCTTCTGCGATATTTCTGTTTTTATTTAATGATAGTTGCCCTTCATTGGGTGCTGAATTTGAACTGCACGACATTGGTTATGTGTAAGTGATTTATGGTGTATAAGGACCCACGCTAACTATGAAGGGAACTGCATTTTATCCAATTCTAATTATGTAATTATGTAGGGCCTCCATTTAACTTGCATTCCCTGTGTGTATAGCCAGAGGCAAAGCTGTAAGCTAGCAGTGTTTACTAGTAACGCTACACTTCCTTTAAAACTTACTGCTGGGATTAATTGCTTGGAAATATACTGTTTATGAATAATTATTTGTTGACTTTTGTAAAAGGTACATTTATGTTACTATTACAGCAAGCTGATAATGAGCTGTGATAGTAATTAAAATACTGTAACGCACACACACACCCATATACCCACGCAATAGCTCAATTAATTCTTTGTCTGAAGTGAGGTGTAGTTGTGGCTGAATCACTTTTAGAAACCTTTCTTCATTTTCGTGTATTTGCTTTCTTAACCATTATGAAATGACTGAGCCACCTAGTGTGACGATAACTTTGTCTTTACTCCAAGTGATAATAATGTTTTCTCAATTTTATTACAGTCTCTGGAGAATGTGACTGATTTGCATATTCTCTAACACTTAATTAACAATGTCACCTTCCCAGTGCCTTGAAAGCATTTTTTTTCCCTCGGCAGGGCTCCAGCAATTACCTCCTACATTTTCTGCTGCCGTTCGTTTTATTACTTTAATGACAAATAATTGGACAGATTCAAAGTAATGAGGGTGAGAGCAAAAGGACTGTTGCATAGGAGACAGCTCGACTGCTTTTTACAAGACAGTTTTAGTGGTCTCTAAATCAGTCAAACAAGCAGAGTAATGATCACCTTGCTATAATGAGGCGCAATTAAGAACCACTACTGCAAACGCCAGTGCAAACTGCAGTTCATTGAACAATACCCTTTGCCATTTTTTGTAAGAAATGAAATCAAAGCTTAACTGGCTACTCCAAAAGACATTTAAAAGTTGCATCAAATCCTAAAAGTACCCTTCTTATTATTTCATTAATATGCCCATCGCTATAATTGAAATGATGACTTTGTTGAATAGAAGTAATGCTTAGAAACAAGGTTCCGCTGATTGACTTCAATGCACTGACTTGATCAGGAAGTCATTAAGTAGGATACTTTAATCAGGCAAAAACTAGGGCTGTATGAGTTGGGTAAGAGAAACAGAATCAATGTGGCAAGTCCTATACCATCTCCAGAACAAGTTGTACTTTTACAAATAGCTAGTAGGCTAAGACAAAGTTAGTCAAGTGTTCTAGGTAGAAAGGCAGAAAATCAGGGGGTTGTATGTGATATACCTCAATATATTTGAAGCTTTATTAAATCTCTCTTTTTATCTCCCACCTTCATGTTTTACCAAGGCTAAACATTGAATGAGGACATGCATATCACTAAGCAATATCAAAAAGGAAATCATTTATTTTCTTTCATATACAAGTATGGGACCTGTTATCCAGAATACTTAGAACCTGGGGGTTTTCAGATAATAGCTATTTCTCTAATTTTGCAAACATTAAATAAGCCCAACAGGCTGGTTTTGTTTCCATCAAGGTTTAATTATATCTTAGTTTGGATCAAGTACAAGCTATTGCTGTTTTATTATTTTTTTTTATTATTATTTTTTTAAAATTGAGATTTTTTGCAAAAAAAAGTAGTCTTTGGGAGCGACCTTTCTGTAATTCAGAGCTTTTTGGATAACTTTTTCCCAATAACGTGTCCCATACCTTTATAGGTGAAAATAGACCCACTTTTAGTTTACTTTATGCGGCACTTTACATAAATTATTTATCATTCACATCAACCCTCCCCAGTGTAGCTTAGTCTGCTAAGATCCCTTTCAACCTCATGCAACACCATATGTAATAAAAGGCACCAGGGGGCCTATTAACTAACATTCATAATTCTTTTTTTTTCAGGAATCTCTAAAAAATTGTGCTTTTTCTGTAGTTCTTTAAAAACATGAGAAACTCTAAATTTAAAAGCCAATGGGAGCTGCACTGAATCTATTGAACAATTTTTAATTAATTCTGATTTTTTCAGATTTTTTTCTGACTTTTAGAGTTTTTCTGATTTTATTTCTCCTAATTATTGTCTGAAAAACTAACATTTTAACAGGTATTAGAGGTTTTCTTATTTGTTAGTGCATGGTCCAGCATCTTGTCTCATTTGTACCTTTTATATTCGGATCTTTTAACATCTTTCATGGAATTTGTGATTTTGTAGAAATAGAGTGTAATTGTGGTTTGAAAAACCTCTAAAACCACTAAAATTTGACCACTGATAAATGGGCCTCCCCGTGTGTCCAAGGCCAGTAAACCGTAGCAACAAGTAAGATGTTTCCTTTTAAATTAGTGACCATTGAATGCAGCCTACTGATTGGTTGCTATAGGTGACTAGACTGTTTTATCAGGAACCAATTAAGTTGAAAAATAGCTTTGTGTGCTTATATTATGAATGTGCAATGGGGACACCCATGGCTTGTGTGCCCACCATTATTAAATTTTCAGGTGTAGGCCTGTATTGCCCCAAAGAAGTCACGGTCACAAGAAATGCAGTGAACTCAAACACTTCTTTTATTGCAGTGCACAGCATGCAGCTCAGACCTGGGCTTGGATCTTCGTACAATATCAGTCACTCACATATACCACAGTGTTCTCCCCACTGAAGCCTCCAGGGCCCTTGTCCTATAAGATACACCAACAGGAGTGTTGTTAGCTGTCCGAGGGGCTCCCTCGCCTAAGGGATTATTACCCTGATCTCTGTGGTGTCCTCACATTACAATGCCCAAGCTTCTCACATAGGTTCTCCTCTAACCTACTCTTGAATGAATACTTCCCTCTCTGGTGTACAATCAGGACCCTAGTCCAAACTATTACACCTTGCTGGGACAACATGCTCTCCATGCTCACTAGCCCTCTCTATCTTTCACTTCTGGATTACTATCCACTAGCTAGCCCTCACATGCCATCCTTCCCACGGGTCTGGCCACTTCGGTCTGATGCTGTTTATAGATGTTAAAGACCGAAAGAGGAAGTGCCTCAGCAAGGCTCTAAGGTGGACTTGGCACCACTTGATGGCTGAACTACTATTTACATAATGAAAATAAATTCATTTTTTGTTCCTTTACACTTCACCCTTCACTTCACTCCTGAAAACCAGACACATCATTGTAATTAAACTTTATACTATCGACTTACAAATGGGCACAAATTAGTTTAAAGGGGTTGTTCACCTTCTAACACTTTTTTTCTGTTCAGTTGGTTTCAGACAGTTCACCAGAAATAAAGACTTGGTGCAATAACTTTGTATTTTCTATGTGTGACCACTTTCCTAATATTGAAGTGTAAAGTGTCATTTTCACCTTTTAAAGCAGCTCTGGGAGGGGGGCCACTGACCCTGTAAACTGTTCTAAATTGATACATTTCGTTGATACGTTTGTTATCTTTGTCCCTGCTGAGCAGAATTTCCAAGTTTCATTAAAAGCAGATGTTAGTATTGATACAATAGTTGCTAATACTCCAAAGATGCTGCTGAGAAATGTATCAACTCAATGTTGCAAAATTGTACCAGTTTAGATTCTGCCTGAATTACTGAGCTAACAAACTCAAACACCAGAGACAGGGACATTCAACTTTACACTTAGATTTTGGAAAAACTGTAAAAAATAAAAAATGCTAAGTAATTGATTCAAGTCTTTATTTCTGGGGAACAATTTGTGTTTGAGATGCATACTCTTATTTCCACTGACATGTTTTTATCTGTTGCCTTAAGTTAAGTGAAATAATAATACATATGCAAGTCAACACACACCAAACTTCATAGTACCTAATTGCCTGAATGCATCTAACTTCTATATTGACTATATTTCACTTTAAAAGAAAACACTCACAGACCCACTTTTAACTGCAGTGGTCAGAGCCCCAGTATATACCCCATTACTAGTAAACTCGTTCTTTACTATCTTTTATAGGTGTGTGAGTTACTGCAGTGAGTAACAAAAGATAGGTGTGCCTGGGATTTAAGGGCACAGTTTGCCTCTCCCTGTTATATTTCCACATCCAGCAACATGCAGAACAAAAGAGGAAAAACACTCTTTACAAGTTACTGCAGCAAATTCCATTAATTATTGTGCCAGGTTTTGGGGGTCTACATCTCAGGGATGAAGGATTTTTCACTCGGGTTTAATAACGGATTCTGTGGGTGCTCTCCTTTTTTTCATTGTCTTTCAAAAAAACTGAGAACAATTTTAGGCACCAGGGAGACAGCCTTTCAATATAAGAAACATGAAGAACACAAGGCAAGGAGTTTACTGTTGAAAGACTGGGGCTTTCTAGTCTGGTGAAATAAATCTTAAAATAAGGTAGATCAATCAGAACTTAAAGAACATGAATGGAGAAATAGCAGTTAACCTTTATAAGGCTAGAAAGAAGGTTGCCTGGAGCATACATGAATATGTATACATTTCTGTAGCTCCTACACTTAAAGATGCATTACTAACCTCCTTCAAAGAAGCAGCAGCTCAATTTCTCTTTTCAGCCGTGCCTTTAGAAACAAGGGATCTAGGAATAGACCAGTGTATTTGATCAAGTTCAATGAAGTCGTTTGGTGTGCAGGTCCTTTATTCTTTGAATTTAACAGCCAGTATCTGTCTGGGTGAAGAGTTCAATACCTTCGAGATGCATAATTGAAGCCAATATTGAATCCAGGCACTTTTCACTGACTGAATTTCACTGACGTGCTGACTTTTGGATAGCCGATTCTTCTTTTTTTTTTAAACATGAGTCTGAAGTATTAAAATATTTTTGTTTTCAGGAGGACTGGTGGCTTTAATGTTCCAGTTTGAACAATAGATACATACTAAGGTTTTTTACAACCTCAAGGTCTACCTTTTATTGATAAAGCAGCACAAGACACTAGCTATATATCGCATTAGATCCGAAAATATCTATTATTTTGTTATTATTCCTAAATCAGTGATGAAAGTTTAGGGGGTACAAAAGAGCTCTGTCCTTACAGGTGCAGAGTGCTGCCATGTCTTGGCACAATTTGGCACCCCTCGTAATAAACGTAATAAAGGAACCCTGAAATAAATTTATGTAAAATAACCACAACAATCTTAATAATATATGTATTTCCAATTGTCTCATATATGAGCCTTATGTACCATTGGTAATCGACAAGTTAAATGCACAAAAAAATGTCAAAGCTTAACAATTTTTCTTAACTATTGTTACTGATATTTTTCTTAATATTAGTTTCAGAATCACATACATGCAAGAGGGGGCATGCTGATGTAGCTAATGTGAGTTATTTATTATCCGTACTACATTTAATTTCAGCATGAACTAGATTCCCTTTGACATAAACGACTGTGTCTCAGTATAATCCAATAAAGATGAAATGTAGCTCAAAGTCTGGTCGATTTCAGAATTCTGGTAATTATTAAAGACTATTTCACACTGATTCATTCAATCGATGCATTGCCCCTGCTTGTGATAGTTCTTCTCTTTGAAGCTATCAGGCCAACCAATGTTTGGAGGAAAATGCAACCATTTTTTATTAGTCCTTGGGCCTTAGAATGAGTTCAAAGGACCCCCCAAGCCATCACAGGGTTAACCTCAAAGGCTGACGCTCAGCTTTTGATGTACAGTGCCATAAAAAGCAATTTCTAGCCAGGCAAGTGTTCGCTAGTCATCTATTGAATAAGCCTTTTATCAATTTAACTGTATGCACCAAGCACCTGCTAACAGTTCAGAAGAAAGAACATGCTGAACTTCCCGTTGATTTCATTCTGTATTCTAATTTCATATTGTCTTCTGTCCAGTTATTAAGGCTTTTTTCAACTTATTTTACAGAGGCTGTTGTCTTAATGGGTATAAAGGAAACATGGCATTAGGCTTAACACAATATATTTTTAATGCCAAAATCACACTAATTGGAGGATTACCTGTGTCCAAGATTTATTCTAGTTCCTTTTGTTATAAATGCTTGCATTTGTCACGCAAATTTGCTTCTATTTAATACAGTGCAAGCCATTTTGGTGTTTTGTTTACACATGGTTACATGGAGAACCTGTGTATATGGCACCTTTTTGTCTTTTTGTGTTAGAAAGGGATGTTTAGTCATCATTATCACTGTTTGTCTGATTGTCCCTGAGGTAGGTCACATTCATGCTGGATTAGATCAATAGACCACATTGTTATTGCACTAAATACATTCTCAGAGTGCAGTATTTTACATACGTTTGTTTTAGTAGCTCCCAGGAATTCAACTTATAAAGGAGTGCTGTATTTATTTACATTTAGGGGCTTCTTTATCAAAATCAAAATGTTTCTGATTATTTTATTAAAAAAAAAAATCTGATCACATTAACCCACAATTTGACCTTATTTATTATTTTTAAAAAAAGCATGATTTAATCGGATCAGTGAAAAACGTTCTAAAATCAAGCGAAAATCTGTAGTGTATGATTTTTTCGAGTTTTTCCCGAATCGCTCTATTTTTTTCAGGCTTTTCCCCGAAAAATCAAAATGTTTTTGATTTTTCCCCGAAAAGCCCAAAATAGTCCGATTTTCAGGCTAATTCTGGTGCAGACCACATAAACTTCCAAATAGGATAGGGACCTCTCCAATTGACTTATATACAACTTTGCAAGGTCTAAGATGGAGGATTTTCTGATTTCTAACTTTTTACATTCTCGGGGTATAATAAATATAGACAAATGTGTTTTTTCCCACTAAAAATTCCGATTTTATAGTTAAAAAAAATTTGAATTTAGTTATTTGCATAAATAAACCCCTTAAACTTTACACTTTTGGTTTACACAGTGAGTGTACAAATCTCTATTAAATAAATAGAGCAGGGGACAATATAAATCCATGGTAAATCCCTTAATAATATTTTCTATTTCCATTTAAAGTTATGGTTTGGTGCATAATTTCAGTGCTTTAAAAAGAAAAAAATGAAAACCAATTGATACAACCTAGGGAAGAAAAACAAAAGAACAAAGATAAAAAAAGCTAAATTAATTGCTGTAAGTGTTTTTGGTATTGGGCTGCCCCCACCTTATTGCACCCGTGGCTGCTAGTGTGGGCAAAACTTTTTGGCAGGTTTTTCTGCAGGAAATACACCCATAGACTCCAATATATTATTTAAAAAAAAGTTGCATGGCTTGAAATAAGTTTCTGCTAACAATATTCCCATTTTCTGTGTTTAACACATTTTTGCAATATTTTCAGGGAAGCAAACAGGACAGATTCATCCACCACTTTTGTTGCAACTGAGAGCTTCTATTTTCTGAAATTTCTGAAATCTATTTTTCAAAAACCACATTATTCTAAAATAGCCACCATTATTAGCAATTTAAATGCTTTGGGTCACTCATAGACATGCCCAACCCCAGAACTTAACAGACATTTCAATAATATCGGTAAACCAATAAATGAAGAATTCTGTATGGGCAGTTCTCCCCCACAGTGACATACACGGATGGGACAAACTTTAAAGAAGAAAATTGCACAATGAAAGTGATGTGGAGATGCAATTGTTTCCTGTTGGAGTCCAATTAACAGGAGTAGTGCCTTATGTGTGTTGCTGAAGATATGATTTCATTAGAGGTAAGAACAGAATATACGGTAGTACTACAGAAAAGAAGAAGTCAGCTGCTAGGGAAATTCAAAAAGTCGACCTGCACCCAACCCTAGCCTGTCCGCTCCCAATCCGCACCTGACCCAAACTGGCCCTGTACTTCTATTTATAGACCTGCACCCAACCTGCCCATCTCTGACATCACAAAAGGGGTGGGCCAGAAATGTGCCTATAAATAGACACTGCTGGAAGAAGAAGCCTGCATTGGAAGGTCGTAAATTGTGTGTGGAAGTCGGCCAAACCCACCCAACCCTTGGGTCCAGTGGGTTTAAGGATGGCACATATATCAGTACAGGGAAGACAGTGATCAAGCAGAGATGGTAGACAGGGAGGGTTGACATCTGGCTGGTATTTTACCATCCTAGCCATTAAAGGCCTTGCAGCTGGGGCTGGTACAAATTCAATGGCAATGTAGTTGCCAATAAATTTGTAACAGCCTTAGCCTGAGCCCCTGACCAACCCACTTAAGTCCACGATCCACCCCAATCTTAACCATTTTCCCTCCATAATCCTACCTCCATGCATATTTAGCATCATTGCTATGACCTTTTTGTCATCCTCCACACCTTTGCATGACTGCCCTACCCCATTTCATCAGGACTCGTTCAATTCATCGCCGCCCAGCATATTAGCCAGTAAAATAACTTTAATACATTGGAATCCTATAGACAGGCTGTGTCAGCAGCTAAAAGGCCAAAGTTTGGGACTGTCTGAATGAGAATCCCATTGGGCAAGAACCACAGCAGCCCAATAACTGTATTGGTCTGATACTGAATTCTGCTTCTGGACTGCTATTATTATTACTAAAACTTTTTCCAAAATGATATACTTTCATCTGCTTTAATTAGCTTATCTATTATTGCATTATGGGTGTTCTACTTTTTCACACTTTCTGGCCATTTTCCTGGCCTTTTAACTAGGGAGGAATATTTTTTACTCCGTGTACAGTTTTGTGGTTTTGACAGTGGCAAACTGTTCTGTCAATATACGCTTGAATTCTTCTACTGTACGTTGCCTGTTTCGCCAAAAAAAACCCTCCATACCCAACAGACGTCATTATTTGGCCCATTGTCTTCCACTTCATGCATGGGATCAGAGACTGATCTGAAGAATTTCTGGCCTGAGCAATATGAAGAAAAAAGTCACTAAGATGTTTTGAAGAAATCGGCAACATGGGAGTCTTTTTTTCTATGGAGAACAGTTGTAGCATTGTGGAAAGTATTTTCTCACAATGTAGGTAATATATAGGCTATTACAGAGCTTAAACTCTAGCTCTCTACTCTACTCTCTAGTACAGTATACTGTCAATGCCTTATGGTACAAATATTTCAAGCTCATTTACTGAATATGAAAAGTAATGATATTATTTTTTATTGATTTGTAAATTGGCTTGTAACATTAGTGTTCTCCCTGTTTTCAGTCAATTAAGTGATTTACTGCACCTGGGGGGGGATTATCAAGGTTTGAATTTGATTTTTTGACATAAACTCACAAATTCGAATTATATTTTCAAAAACTCTTATGTCTGGTATTTATTAAGCAAAAGAAAACTCGAAAACTCTATTGCTGCATCTAAAAGCTGGCGAGTTCATTTAGAAGTCAATGGCAATATTCAAGTCATTTTTTAAATTTGAGTTTTTGAGTTTTCATTTCAGTTTTCAAGTTTATAAACACACATTTGAGTTTCTTAAGCCTATAAACTCAAAAAATTGAGGTATTCAAGTTTTTTTCACAATTGTATTCAAGTTTTTTAACTATTGTATTCAATCGAGTTTTTTACATTTTCTGATTTTTTTATAAAGAAGCAAACATTTGAGTTTTCTTAAATTGTGAGTTTATCCAAAGTAGAAACAACCCTATACGTTATTAAATCTACATAAATATTATTAGGACCAGGGGAAAGAGTGTGCGCATGCGTGTACTTCTGCAAAGGGGGAGAGTGTGCGCATGTGCGCGCTTCTGCGCAGAGGAGGGGGAAGAGGAAGTGGGGGGGCGCAGAGCAGAAACGCAACGACCGGCCTAGGTGCGCCGGAAAGACAAATCCGGCCCTGGATAGATAGATAGATAGATAGATAGATAGATAAAACACTGTTCCATGCATCCAACCCTGTTGATGAAAAGCAGGCAATTAATCATGGCCCATGGTGGCGCACCTGAGCCGCCCCTTGTACTTGGGGAGTTTTGTGAACCAGTCTTGGGACTTTTTTATTTAATTTTCTGCACTGTTCAATGCATCATAAGGAAAAATGCAATAGTCAGATGGAAAGACAAACTATGAATAATGTTTTCATTTGTTGATTGCAATGTAGAAATCTATTTTATTTCATATTTTAATATGGTTTACTCAATCACTCGACTCTCGCCTAAGATGTTTTGGGCAGTCTTTTGTCACAATTACCTACAAACTACACTACTATGTGGGTACTACAGGTGCAGAGGTGAGGGATTAATAGCTAGCTACTGGCATGATGATTTTTGTGTTTTGTGAGGCGGGGTCATTTGAGACATTGCATTTAATCCCATTAATTAAAAATTACACTATAGTGCTAACGCTAGTGCGTAACTGCAATATAGGGATATTAGAAGTCACTGAGGGGTTGTTCTGTAACCATATACTATAAAGGCACAAGGCTGCAGGCTGAGTTATACAGGGAACTCTGAGTATCACTCATGTATTATAAGGGATAATGTACCCCCTACTGTAAATGATAAGGATATTAGAAATCACTGAGGGGTTGTTCTGTGACCATATAAAGGCACAAGGCTGCAGGCTGTGTTATACAGGGAACTCTGAGTATCACTCATGTATTATAAGGGATAATGTACCCCCTACTGTAAATGATAAGGATATTAGAAGTCACTGAGGGGTTGTTCTGTGACCATATAAAGACACAAGGCTGCAGGCTGAGTTATACAGGGAACTCTGAGTATCACTCATGTATTATAAGGGATAATGTACCCCCTACTGTAAATAATAAGGATATTAGAAATCACTGAAGAATCTCATTGTTTTATGACTGAGCACCAGAAGTGACCCATCCTCATTCTGAAAATCTCAAGTGCACTTGTTTTACCACATCAATTATGGTGGGCTCAAATTCCCACATGGCCCCAATTACAGAGCAGCATCGGAATTTGATGTATATGAGCCCTATAGTCTGCTGTTTACACCTTTATATGGGATGATGTGCAAACAAATGATCTGCTTCCCTCTGACCTACAACTAAGAATCCTGTAGGGTAGAACAAAGCTTCAATAAAGGGGAAATTACCATTATGATGAATGATTTTATGCATACTGTTGTATGTTTTGCTTTCTGTCAACAATTCCCATTTGATAATAAAGTCATTAGAAATTTGAGGCCCTGGTTCTTTAGCAAGTTAAGTATACATTTAAGCACTCACGTACAATTAAAATTTTAGCATGTTCATGACAGTTGGTAGAATCGCTAATTTCCAACTCCTGGATATGGAACTGCTGCTCACGCGAATGCTCATTAATCCTATGGGACACTCACACAGAAGACAGCAGCAGCGCGAGAACGGAGTAGAGGAGTGGGAGGGGCAGAGCCACGATGGAAGATAGGACGGCGGAGCGGTCCTAGAGACCGCTGGATTGTGCATACTACTGAGGAAGCAGGCCCCCGCCGGGCCCCCTGTACCCCCGGGCCCCCACGCGACTGCGGGGCCTGCTTCCTCGGTAGTTACGCCACTGATTGTGTGTTTTTAATAGCAAATATTATTAACGGTTATATAGGTTACTTTTCGTATGCCACTCACTGAACTAGTTTGCTTTGATGTAAACATTGGATACTAAATGTTTCTAGTATCTAGTTACCTCGCTACATATAAGTATCAATTCAATAATATACAAACTTGTGGTTTGGTGGCATACAGCAATCTGGTAATGCTCAAATTGAAGATTTATACACTTTACAAGTACATTAGAGGACATTATAGACAAATAGCAGGAGACCTTTTTACCCATAAAGTGGATCACCGTACCAGAGGCCACCCCTTTAGACTAGAAGAAAAGAACTTTCATTTGAAGCAACGTAGGGGGTTCTTCACAGTCAGGACAGTGAGGTTGTGGAATGCACTGCCGGGTGATGTTGTGATGGCTGATTCAGTTAATGCCTTTAAGAATGGCTTGGATGATTTTTTGGACAGACATAATATCAAAGGCTATTGTGATACTAAGCTCTATACTTAGTATAGATATGGGTATATAGAATTTATGTGAAAGTATGGAGGGGTGTATGTATGGATGCTGGGTTTAATTTGGAGGGGTTGAACTTGATGGACTTTGTCTTTTTTCAACCCATTTAAGCAGATATTGTTTAAATCAACAATGTGAACATTGTGATCCATGATCACCAACATTATTTCATAATTGTATATCATATTAGACACTTTTAATTCAGCAAGAATAAATTGGAAAATATATATATATTTCCCTCAATATAATTTTTTTTTTTTAAAAAAAAAAGAAAAGTAAATAAAATAAATTTTCAAATGTAAGAAGATTAGAAATGGTAAATTGAACTTTTATGGTTTTTCATTTTATTTTCTATGGATGTTGAGTGTATTTTTAACTCTGGGGAGCTGTGAATACAATGAAATGTTTGATCTACAATATGTCCCTCCCAACTACATTTTAGCAGCAAGCAATAATAGGAACTTATCTGAAGACCTAATAGCTTTCCCTACGTAAGTGCACTGAGTACTAAGTAACCCTATTTCATTTGCTTTCTACATATTCCATGAAAAGGATGAAAAGAAATGAATGTGAACATCCAGCTTGCATCTATTAGAGGAATTAATGAAGGATTCTGAAATTTGGAAATGCATTCTCAACAAAAGGTTTATATTATTGGTAACTTTTATCTTATTTAAGAGTCCCCAGTCAGCATAGCCCCTTTACTTTGGTATTTTACCGTGGCATGTCTTTGGTTTAAAGGTCGTGCTGTTATTAAATAAAGCATTTTCATTTTTAGATATTTTGCAACATCAAGCCATGTAATTTATGCTTTCCACTGCTTTTCATACTTTTTATAGAATGTTTTCACTAAAAGGTACTTTTAGTTTTTTCACTGATGCACACATGCTATTTTACAAAATGTGGCCAGATGCAAATTACTACAAGGAATAGATTTAAAGGAATACTGTCAATACTTTCAAAAGGCATGAGTTAATGAAATCCATTTTTTCAAAAGAGCAAACAGATTTTTTTTACATTTTATTTTGAAATCTGACATGGGGATAGACATATTGACAGTTTCCCAGGTGCCTTCAGTCATGTGACTTGTGCTCAGAAAAACTTCAGTCACTCTGTACAGCTGCACTACAAGTTGGAGTGATATCACCCCCCTTCCTTCCCCCAACAGCCCATCAGCAGAACAATGGGAAGGTAACCAGATAACAGCTCCCTGGTAGATATAAGAACAGCACTCAATTTGTAAAAATCCATGTCCCACTGTGACATCTTCAGTAACATTGAGTAACAGAAACAACAGACTGGCCGAAAGCAGTTCCATTGTGCAGCACTGGCTCTTTCTGAAAGCACATGACCAGGCAAAATAACCTGAGACGACTGCCTACACACCAATATTACAACTAAAAAAATACACTTGTTGGGTTTGGAATGATTTATTACATGGTAAAGTGAATTATTTTCAGTGTGAACAGTGTAATTTAGAAATAAAAACTACACCGTAGAAATCATGAACGTATCCCTTTAAAATTTCCTTCCTAAAAATTCAAAGAATAATTGCATGGAAAATATAATTACTGAAAACAAAAACATGGGAAACTTTTGATCACATTCTTTAAATGAATACCTGATGCATGAACTAGTTATAAACAGGCACTGGTCAGGGTCTCATTTTAAATCTGGCCCACTTATGATGAAAATAGAATATTCTCTGTGAGTTTAGTGGAATAACCTTGCTCTCTGCTTTTATGTCATTAAGTGCACTGAAATTATTGTTTCACAGCCATACTTTGATAACTTATAGAGGGAGCCTTACTGAATAGGCACTCATAATTAACATATTTTGAAACTCAAATCTCATGGGTGTTACTATGCTATTATGGGTACATATGATTTTAAAGGAACAGTGAGCACAAACCCCATGAAACACAAGCTACTACTATATCCATGTAGTGATCAGATGTAGGGGCAGTAACCTATATTGCTTAATGCATATTACACTACTCCATAGACTAACATTGCTTCACACAAAAAAAGGGCTGGTCAATGCAAATTCCCTTGCTTACATTTTCAAAAACAAGAGTTTTTTTTAGATAGATGATTAGTGATGAGCGAAACTTGCTTTACTTTGCTGAAAAATTAGCAAAACCCATTTTTTCACTGCATTTCTTTTCAAGCCTTTGAATTAACTTTTAGCATGATGTAGACATTGAAATTGTGACACAATTTGCAATTGCTCTTCATTTTTAAAAAGCAATAAAAGGTAAATAATGAAAACTAAAGGCAAAGTTGCTAGGAACAGGTCAATCTATAACATATTAAAAGTTAACCACCACTTTAACGTCAACAGTCATTTTTTTTGTTACACCCAATGCATTGGGTGCTTTTTCTCATACCAAATGCATTTGAGTCAATAGGCAGTTTTTTCTGTAATTTTTTCATTATTTTCATAATTTCATTAGTTTTTTCCACAAGACAATAAAAGATAAAAATTTTACTTTTTCCTTTTCTTTAGTCCAGAAGACAGCACAACACTAATGGGTTAATCCATACTCCACCCCCAAATGACACAGGAATAAAGAACAACCAATGATTAAAACAGATCAGATATACGTAGCACTTTTCTGAAGTTGAGGCACTGTTTACATGGCTGATCAAATCTCTTCCATACACAAGGATGACTTTTCAGCCCAAGACATAGAGACTGCCCTCGTTGAGTAGGCCCTTAGTTGCTGTGGCAAATCTTTTGCCTTCAAAGACTAAGCCAAAGAAATAACTTTCTGGTGAAAGATTTGAAAGCTTTATTTCCCTTGGACCTTCCTCGGAATAAAACAAACAGATGTTCTGATTTCCAAAAGCTTTTAGTTTTCTTAACATAACTCAAAAAAGCATCTTATTACATCCAAATTATGCCACTCTGCCTCTTTCTCATCTGAGGGCGAGGGAAAAAAAGATGGTAACACAATATAAGAATTAATATTTTTTTGCTGAAAGAACTTTTGGTCTAAAATGAGGAAGAGTTCTGATAATCACCTTTTCTGGAAATAAGATGTATTTGTTCAAGAGACTCAAAAGGATCTTGACATAAAAACAAAGTGAACAAAGTCCCATGGAGGAATGAGTGACCTTATTGAAGGTCTTAACCTTACTATTGCTTTTAGAAATCATCTAATTAAAGGTTCACTGGTCAGATCTCTAGAGGATATTGCTGCAGCAATATCAAAGTAGCTGGTTTCAAGACTTTGTCAAAACCGTAGAATTTTAGGAACCGGACATTACCTTATAAAAAGTTTTTGTTTGCATACCATTGTTGAAACACCAGCCAGAATTTGCTATAGACTCTTGGGGTAGATGCTTTCCTAGACTGCAACAGAATTTTAACTACCACTTGAGAAAGACCTTGTGAATTTAGGATGTCTTTATCAAATTCCAAGTTGTTAGATTCTATCTGTCAGGATTCAGGTGAAATAACTTGCGCCTGGATTGTGTAATTAAGTCTGTGGACTGAGCCCTCCTTGGCCAGAATGGGACTAACAGAATAAATGATGCTTGGTCTTGTTTGATCTTTTTAAAGACTCTCTAACTAACAGAATAAATGATGCTTGGTCTTGTTTGATCTTTTTAAAGACTCTCTAAATGGTAATGGGAGAAACGCATACGCTATTTTGAAGTTCCATTGGATTGATGGATCTGGCTTGAAGCTGATCCGGCTTGTCCAATCCTCAATAAATAAAATTTTGTTACTTTCCTGTTGAGCCTGGAGGTCATTAGATCTATCTGGAGTAGACCCCACACCTGCACCCCACAACTGCTCTGGAGAAATACTTCTGAATTCAGCTCCCAATCCCCTTAGCTCATAGTCTTCCTGCGGAAATGGTCTTCTAAGCAATTGTCTTTTATGGGTCTTGTATGTGTACAGCTCTGAGGAGAGGCAGATTTGTTTTCTGCCCACTGCATCAAACCATGGCACTCCATTAAAAAAGAGCTCTCGTCCCACCTTGACAATTGATGTATGTAACACTCAGTTGTTGATTCATCAGAAAAGGCCTGAACTTCTGGAGAGCTAATCAAACAGCTTTGAGCTCTCTGAAATTTGATGACTGTATCCTTTCCAATAAGGAGGCTAGATGATACCCAAGGTGAGCTCCTCAACCTGGCAAAGATGCATCCTTTGTTACCAAGTGAAATTTTGGGGCCTGGAAAGATATTCCTTTCGGTAGGATTTACCACCACTTCATTGCTCTCAATTTGCAGGGAATGTGCATAGTGTTGTCTAATGTGAGAGGATTGTGATCCCATCTCTGCAGTATTTCTGACTGAACAGGACACATGTAAGCTGTCAGCTGTCATCAGTCCTAAGACGTTCATGGCAAAATTAATCAACACCATTTTAGACCTGATTAAGGTTTTGATCTCCAGTGATAATACTTTCACTTTGTCCAGAGGAAGAAAAATTTTCACCAGAACCAAATCCAAAAGAAATCCCAGTAACTTCAGTTGTTAGTTGAAGCATCACCCAACCATGACTTAAGATCTATAGAACCGTTTCCTAGTTAATAAAAAGCTGCTGATACAAATCTGCTTTTATGAGCCAATGGTCAAGGTAAGGGACTACACAGATTCTTTGTTGTCTTAAGGTGGCAGCTATGACAACTGTCACCTTGGTGAAAACCCTGGGTGCTGAAGTGATGACAAATGGGAGAGCTTTGAACTGATAATGATGAACAATATCCCCTCACTCAAACTGCAAACCAAAGATATTTCCTGGAGAGAGAATGTATTGGAATATGTAGATAAACATCTTTGAGATCTATGGTTAGCATAAAATCTCCCTGGCTGACCTGACAGATTCCATCCAGAACTTCTATTTTGTTATAAACTGATTTAGATGCTTCATGTTTATTATTTGCTTGAAACTGCCATCTAGTTTGGGATCCAGAAATATGGTTGAATAAACTTCTCTTTTTTGCTTTGGACGTGGTAAGGGTTCTAGAACTTTCATAAGCAGAAAATCTACTGCTTTTTTTAGAGCCTTTTGTTTCCCTGAATGTCATTTCATGGAGTTCAGACAAAATCTCTGAACCAGGTTCCAGAAAGGTTATGAAGTACCCTCTTTTATTATACTTAATACCCAGGTGTCAAAGGTAGTTTTTAACCATTGCAGAAAAAAGAAGGCCAGCCTCCCCCTAACTGCGACCATGGCGTCAGAATTCTGATGACTTTTTTCTAGATGGAGTCCTTCTTCTGATCTTTATCTCTTGATTAATATCTAGATCTGACAAACCTGTTGAATCTGTCCCTTTCATTTTTGTTTCTGAAGGAACTTCTTGAGGTTGTGGAAGAACACCTAAACTGCTGAAAAAATGACTTATTTTAAGGTATCGGCCTATCCTGAGGAAGTGTCTTCCACTTCCTGAAAGGCTATCTAGAGAAGAACCAAAAAGTCTATTGTTTCTAGAATCTATGTCCGCTGACCAAGCTTTTAGCAACAGGGCATATCTACCCAATGTAGAAAGAGCCATAACCCTAGCTCCCAGCTTAATGGATTCAACAGCCACATCACAGAGATAATCACATGTCAATTTAATGGGATACATCATATACAGAAGTTCATGGAGTACCAGCATCAATGTCTCCCTCCAATGAGTTTAGCCAGTATTTGAGAGATCTTGACACAGAAGCTGCTGCTAAAGAAGGGCAAGGGCCCATTCTGCCGATGATCCATCTGTTCTTTAATCCCAGACTCTTCCACCGGAATCGTAGTATGTTTGGAAAGCCTTGCAACGGACCTATCAACTTTAGGAGGCTCTCCTCAAAGAGCTGTGCCTTCTGGATCCAACAGAAACATAGCCTTAAATCTTTTTGACATTTCTGGCTTTTCCCCAGGTTTTTCCATTCATCTTCTATGAGCTTTTTTTTTTTAGCATATTATGCACAAGAAAGTTTGCTGGCTTTTTTCAGATAAAAATGGAAGACCTGATTCACCAGAAGGTTTATATAAGACTAAGGGGCATATTTTAAGGTCGAGGTGCATTTTCGAATTATAAAAATTCTAATTTCGAGCTATTTTTGTGTACCTCAACCAGGGAATAGTCCAAATTCAATTCAAATTTGAAAAAAATTTGAAAATCGAAATTTATCATGTACTGACTTCGACCATTCACCATCTAAAACCTGCCAAATTGCTGTTTTAGCCTATGGGGGACCTCCTAGAACCAATTTGGAGTCAATTGGTGGACTTTGAAAAATCAAAGTTTTTTTGGGGGAAAACTTTTATTCGATTTTGATCGAATGCAATATTACTTCAATTCTTACGATTCAAATTCGGCTGAATATGGACCTATTCGATCGAAAATGGACCTATTCGGCCAAAAAAAACTTTGACTTAATTTCGGTTGATCTTTTTGAATTTGAATTTTGAACTTTTTCAAATTCAAATTTCAACCCTTGATAAATATGCCCCTTATTGTCAACAAGTTTCCCCATTTCTAGACATTTTCTCTAGTGGAAACAGAAAAAAAATCATCTTTCTGTTTTGAAGTTTGTTTAGGACCAGAAGAGGAAGAAGAAGATATTTCCCCCAACGCATCCTCCAAATTTAAGATATCGAATGACTGGCTGTGAGTTTTCACTGTAATAGTAGAGGATAATTAATGATGAAAGATTTTCTGCTGCAAATCCTTAAACAAATTTAGAAGCTGATCATATTTATTCTGAACCGAACCAGCAGTTTTTCATTGTAGACACTGGGATGAATTGCAACCTCAGGGATGGCCTGATTATAACGAGAGCATATATCATGCTTAGATGTTTGCTTGTTTTTACCTTCTGGCATCTTTCAAAAGAAAAGTAGGCTCATTTATCAACATTGGGCAAATTTGCCCATGGGCAGTAACCTATGGCAACCAATCAGATTGCTGCATTCATTGTACTGCTTGCAGCTGGCTTTAAAAAGCTAATCACTGATTGGTTGCTATAGGTAACTGCCGGTGGGCAAATTTGCCCAGTGTTGATAAATGAGCCCCAAGAAATCACCCTTGGTAATGAGTAGCATTTCTAAATTTTCAATAGTTTTTGGCTTCAGTTTTAAATGTGGACCGAGAAAGGTGGCAATGTGGATCGGTTGTTAAGGGAACAAGTTTGGGTAGGCAAAGTAAAAGAAGGGATATGCAATTTGCTTTTTAGACTGTTCTATTAGTTTTACAATATTAAAAATGTAACACTATTAAATGTAAATTCTGAAAACTATATATATTTAGGACAAAAAGGTTTCATCTTTCCATGCTTGATATTTATTCAGCAATCTGTCAGTTTATAAGGTAAAAACATTATAAATATATTAGTTATCTAGCAAACAGACAAAAGGGAAGTGAACATTTATTCTGCAGTCACCGAGCAGTTACATTTACAGCTGTAAAAATGTAAAATCATTTTTCTGTAGAAGCAAAAATAAAACTGTAATCTGTGGCTCCTTAACATGGGGAACAAATCACCGAATCACATTTCACATTCCATCATCTGTGGTGTATAATTAATCAATCTTTGAAAATTACATTGTATAAAAAATGAAGACAGACATGACTCATTAAAATTTCTAATTAATTGTATTTAATACAATTTCATAGTTCATTGAGGGAAGTATCTGTTTGCTAAGTAAGTGTGACATGGTTTCTACTACACTAAATTAAAAATGAATATTCACAAGATACATTTTGATAATCTTTTTTTATAAAAATAGAAATTAGAAATTTCCTGTTCAAATTGTATATCAGTAATTCTAAAATGTATCTCCCAGAGAGCTGGAAATGACATAACTTTCTTATTGAGGCCATGCAGAGTGACCAAGCACATAGTAGCACATTGCCAACTAGCATGTTGTGATGAAAAAATCTGAAAATTAGTCTAATTTAATGCATCTCAGCATGGAGGGATATGTATGGAGCATGGAGGGACATATATAGAAAGTTGTGATAAAATGAAATGAAGAAATTTTGAGGAAAAAGAGAAAGAATGTGTAACCCTAATTTGGTTATGGTCTCTATAAATCCCAATTAACCCTCAGCAATCCAGGGGCCCTGAGTCCCTTTTGCGTATGAAAAGTACTGGGAACTGGGATTTATAGTGCAGTGCCTCCACCAAGGGAACACTGAGGAGCACACCTCAGGGAATTTGCACTAGGACAAATACAACACAATGCAAATGAAACAGATATAAACTTTATATAAACTGTAGTGAAAGAACTTGGGCAATCTCATTCACAATACACTCCTGCACTGGGGACACGTGCGACCTACATAAATCACTATTAGGTACCTGACTGTTTCTCCAACACAACACAATCCTTTTTCAGGCCAGGATTTGTGGTGAGGCTACAAAGGCCTGGGCCTAGGGCGGCGGAATTTTAGGGTCAGCATACCGCCCAGCCGCATGCTGGGGAATGCAGTGTTACCCAGCGCTATGAGGCATGCACATGTGCACTCGTCTGGGGTGGGGGAAGGATGCACACCCATATTGGCTGCTAGGACATGAGGACTCGGGGTGCCTGGAAGAGAAATCCGGCGCTGTCCTTTTTATTATCACAGTCCCAATCCTCTGGAAGGGGTTAATAACCACACAATTCAGTTAGAATAGAATGTCCCTTCCCCAGAGCTCTTGTAACCCAGGTAGCACTACCTTTCCCAAAAGTACCTCTCCCTTTGGAACTTAGCAGCTGCTCCCACATAGCAGGTAAATGCACAAGATGTGTCTTCAAATTGGGCCCCACACTTGTATCCTTGTCAGTAGCCTTCCTTGGGTGGCTCACTCACCGGGGTGCACTCAGCCCAGCGGCAGCATAAATCTCACCAATGGCCCCTTGCTCCTGAGTCTCTAGCAGTTTGGCAGGGAACAGGATGGGCTCTCTCTGTACTTCCACACATTCAACAGCTTGGATAGTTTCACAAGACTTGGTTCTGGCTGGATTTTTCATCACACAACCCCTGTTAAACTCTGTCAGAGACCCTGTATAAAAGGCTCCATAGGGGTTATCAAATAGTCAATTACAGCCCTTATTTTTCATCCCCAGGGACTTTTTTCATGCTTGTGTTGCTCCCCAACTCTTTTTACGTTTGAATGTAGCTTGTGGTTAAAAAAGGCTGGGGACCCCTGAGTTCAAATACGTAAATTACAGATCCAGGTATTTTATCTTACTATTTTACTCCACAGAAATGATGTTAGGTCAGCAGGTTGGTGATACGGAAGAGATTTTGAAAGCATTGTCAACCAAAGAAAATGACTGAAAAGTACAGTAAATTCAATCATAACATAAATTATATGGCATTACAGTTTCTATTTTCCAAGCAGCCCTTGACCTTCACTTCTGAGCAGCTTTCTGCCAAGTTTCATTTATTCTGAATAGATCTGCTGAACAGATGAATAAATATAATGCGCCACCTTTCTTTTTGTAGTTTTTCTGTCAACTGTGACATTTAGTTTTAATCCACAGAATGACTATGTTATCCTTTAGATAACATAGATGATATAAAAGATATTTTTGGTGTTGAAAGTTGTTGTATCATATATATATATATATATATATATATATATATATAGAGAGAGAGAGAGAGAGAGAGAGAGAGAGAGAGAGAGAGAGAGAGAGAGAGAGAGAGAGAGAGAGAGTATAACACAAAGGTGTACCCCAAATAATGCAAAAAAAAAAAAAACAGCTGCCCGGTGCAAATAAAGCATGAAAAGCTCTGCACCCATGGGCAGTGATGAGCGAATCTGTCATGTTTCGCTTTGCTGTAAAATTCACTAAACTTTAGGGAAATTTACAAAATGGTGAATTCAGTTGGCATTTTTAAGTGACAATTTTTTTGCAGCTTGCAAAGTGCAAAAAGTGCAAAAAGTGCAAAGTGCAAAAAAAAAAAGTCCATTGCGGCAGAAGGTGCATAAAGTACCTGTAGATCAGGAGGTAAAGAAGGCACTGGAGTGGGCTTCCTGATGCAGCACTTTGCAGAAGTGCTGGATTTTTGATCACACACCTGGGTGCAAATGCTCTTAGAACCAGCACTAATGTGGAGTGCTCTTGTACCCTTAATGCACTTGCATTAGTGCACAGGGGCTTAGAAAATTAGCCATACTATTAGGAGGTCAGAGTTTATTACACATTAAATATTTTGAGGAAAGGAGTTCCAAAGATCAAAGGTTGTGTTGACAATGAATGTCAGAAAGAAGAATTTCCTACTGAATACATTTTCTAATAGCAATATATCATCTAGCATTTAATCAATAATAAAAAAAAGTATTTTTTACCTTTAGTACCTATGTCTATTGTGCTCTAATTGTAAAACTATATAATTATAATTATGTAAACATCTTTATATCTCTTTAGTGGGCTCTTTTACTAGGAAAACAAGGACAATGTGCAAAGTGCTAAAACAGATGCAAACAGGAATTCTTATATCCATGCTGCAGCAAAATAGCATAGATGATTCTATTAAACTTATACTTTTTTTTAGTAGAAGCAACGTCACTTCAGGCATGTGAGATGTCAACAGTGAACAGAGACATGGGCATGTGATTCGCTGATTTCAAGTAATTTGAATGTGTATACTTTGCAACATATGCAGCTGCCTACAGTTCATCAGACATTAACCAGCACATTGGTGCTTTCTGCAGGGTATTAATGAATGCATACCTCCCAACTGTCCCTTTTTCAGAGGGACAGTCCCTCTTTTGACAGCTCAACCCGCAGTCCCTCATTTGTACTGGAAAGTGCCTCTTTTCTCTGCACTCAACAGCCAGAAAAAGATACAAAGTTTCTCACTTAATTGGCTCCCTAGTTACCAAAGGATGCAAAAAGCCACTCCTGGTTACTTTAAGAGCTGAATTTCCGGTCATTAAACCTTAACTTCAGCTCTTCTAGTGCAGAGAGTGCAATTGTGCTTTCTGCAATAACAGCTGGAGGCTTAAAAGTTGCCTATTCCTGTAGTCAGTTCCCAGCCATGCGTAAATTTAGAAAAATGAAATGGTTTTGTTCACCTTCCTTATGACTATAAATTATTGCTAGATTCTGGGAAGTCAGATTGATTTTCTGCATCAGATATTATTTTTACGTAACATTTCTCATTAAAATGTGCCTTCAGTATTGAAATACTGAAATACTGAAATAACTTTTTCCAATGACTTTCTATTTTCTATGTGTGACCATTTTTCTAATATTAAAGTGTAAAGTGTATTTTTTCACCTTCTGAAGCAGCTCTGGGAGAGGGGGGTCGCCAACCCTGTAAACTGTCCTAAATGGATACATTTAGTTGATATATTTCTTATCTTTGTCCCTGCTGAGCAGAATCTCTGGGTTTCATTACAGGCAGCTGTTAAAATTGATACAATAGTTGCTAATACTCCAGAGATGCTGCTGAGAAATGGATCAACTAAATATTGCAAAACTGTACCAGGTCAGAGTCTGCACCTGAATTACTGAGCTGCCGAAAAGGACAGGAACATTCAACTTTAAACTTAGATTTTGGAAAAACAGTAACAAATAAATAATGGAAAGTAATTTCTGGGGAACAATCTAAAAACAACTGAATTGAAAGTGTTTGGAAGGTGAACAATGCCTTTAAAAATTAGGAAAGACTTTTCTCTATAGACAGTCCTTCGTTTTATCCTTTTTTATTAAATGCTGTAAATGTTTTGTTTTATTGCCTGAACTGACCTTGCAAACAAATTTATTCCAGAAACTTACCATTGTGCCAGCTTGTAATAAATCTTGGTTATGCTTTTTTCTTCATAATCAATTTATCAGGCTGTACTGAAATACAGTATTCTTAGTTTTCACTAACACTATGTTTGTTATAATCAGACTCCCTGTCACTCCTTAAAAAAACAGTTAGATACTGTATCTGGCAAAGATTACTTTGGATTTGCTCAAATTACTGTTATTGCAAATTTATTTGCTAATCTGATTTTGCAAATTATTTAGTTGAGCTGAAATTAATTGGCATTGGTAAACAGTGGAGAAAATAATATTACTGGTAATACAAGCATTATAGTCAAATGTAATGTAAATAAGAAGATAAATATTTGTTCCAC
This sequence comes from Xenopus petersii, assembly GCA_038501925.1. Lineage (NCBI taxonomy): Eukaryota > Metazoa > Chordata > Amphibia > Anura > Pipidae > Xenopus > Xenopus petersii. The sequence goes on along the minus strand of CM076673.1, from coordinate 128,013,542 downwards.
ATTAACTTATCTATATTACAATAAAAGGTAGTTTCCTTCATATAAATCTATAACAAAGAGGCCTAAGTATAGGTCTTTACAAAAACACAAATTATTGTTATATGATACAAATGTATAATATTATACACATTCCCATACTGACAATACATTTACAGTGTATAGTGGGATGATTATATTTTGCTATACAATTAGTTACTTGTTTCTCTTTTAGAAAACCTACATTTGGAATATTTGTAGTTGCTACATTGTGTGACATGGTCGGCATGTTGGGTATAAAATACTACAGGTACCCATAAAAGTCCAGTATCCAAAATCGAGAAGACACTAACAAACAATGGACACTATGTGAAGATGAGCTTTAATGATTGGACATTTAGGGGCCGATTCACGAAATTCGGGTGAAGGGTTTGAATAAAAAAAATTCGAATTTCGAAGTATTTTTTGGGTACTTCGACCATTGAATTGGTTAAATTCAATCGAATTTGATCGAATTCGAACGATTAGAACGATTAGAAGTAAAAATCGTTCGACTATTCCGACCATTCGATAGTCGAAGTACTGTCCCTTTAAAAAAAACTTCGACCCCCTACTTCGGCAGCTAAAAGCTACCGAAGTCAATGTTAGCCTATGGGGAAGGTCCCCATAGGCTTGCCTGTGATTTTTTGATCGAAGGATTTTCCTTCGATCGTTGGATTAAAATCCTTCGAATCGTTCGATTCGTAGGATTTAATCGTTCGATCGATCGATCGCAGGATTTGCGCAAAATCGTTCGACTTCGATATTCGAAGTCGTACGATTTTAGTTCCCAGTCGAATATCGAGGGTTAATTAACCCTTGATATTCGACCCTTCGTGAATCGGCCCCTTAATCTGTATGAAAATACTAATGATTTTGGATACTGGACTTAAAATCACATACAATTGAGAATGTCATTAACATCTTAACGAGGGGGAGGAGTTCACAATCACCGCCCCCTTCTACCCCTATATAAGCTGATTTTTGAATGTGACACAAGAGGCTTGATAAAGGACCCAGAGGGGTCTGAAACGTTGCCCCTTTGTGATGTATACTTTGTGCTTCAAATAAATCTCTGTTTGGACACAATTACAATTTACAGGTATGCATCCGAATTTCTTTTGCACGAGGCCTGGAAAAGAACCAGGCCAAATTCACAATATTTTACATCTTTTCCAGTCTAGTCCTAGTCTTCAACATCTGCAGACATTTGTCTTGGCAGCTGACATGGTATTGCGGCTGGAACTGTTCTGTCACAATATTCTACCTTTAATGGGAAGCCATATCCCTCCACCTCCCTTTCTCATGGCAGCAACAAATTTCTTGTCATCTGAATTGAAAAGGGCCTTTTTACCTGGTCACATTAAGCCTGCAAGGATCCTTAAATCTGCTTCAATGCATCTTGGGAAGAAGATGTGTGTGCGTGTATAATGTATATCATTTTTACTGCTTAAATATTTATATTTGGACTGTTGCAGTAATTCCAATGGAACAATAAAGCTACATATGCAAGCTAGCGACACCAAAACCAGTTCTACTAAAGGGCATGCATAAGTGCCCTGAAAGTGTAGGATATCAATGGCTGTGGTCATAAAAAGCACAAGATGTGCCTTTCTCATGCACTATGTGTTCAACATAGTACCATAACCTTACAGTAATATCCCATCCTCTGCTTGTACCATCAAATACAATAAACGTTATTATTATTATGATTATTAATAATAATAATAATAATAATAATAATAATAATTAGTTTGCTTTCAAGGAGAGATCACACCTGGGTGACCTCTAGATAAGAACTATGACTGGATAATGCATAACTTAATTTCTATCAATTCCAGAAAAAAAATAAAATAAAAAATATATCTTTATCTTACTGGTCATGATTATTGCTTCTTGTTATATTAAACTGTGGAAATATTTAAGGACTTGGCAGTGTTATTTTCCATTTAAATCAAACAAGACAATCAACATTTTCATTCCAGAGCTGTGCTTTGCTCTCTCAGCTGAACACAGCATAGACACCCGCTAAATGAAGAGGAAAGAAAATCCCTAAGTGATGGGAATGAGTAATTGCTTGGCAGCTAGTCGACAGGGAGATAGCTGAGACCGTGCTGCACATATTTCATGAATAATGAGTGGAGCTTCAGCTCTGTGAAATCACTGTCTATTGGGTCAGAAATTTCACATTAGTGGATTCATCAGAGCAGATTGTGTCAAGAAGACACTCTTTCCTCAGGTAAACATACCTTTCCCTTCAATAAACTGTCATATGTTAGTTGTAAGCAGAGAGTAGAGCCATCACACTTTTGTTAGCATGTGTTTGAAACAGCAGCAGTGCATGTATTATAGCAGCAATGTCAATTTTATTGCCCTGGAGCATCTGTGAACTTCTAGTCCCAGCATTATTAGCTAACAAGATGACATTTTGCACTAAGAGGACCCTATTTGGCAACTCTGCAATTCCTTAAAGTAGGCTTCTGAAAAACACTTTTTTGTTGAATCCAAACAAACATCAGATTGATAAAAATGCCTCAAAGTTTACTGCTGTACCCAACAGGTCCTAGAGGCCCCATAAACAGAGAGTGGCAACAAGGAGCCCTCTATGTTATTGTATTGCAAGTTACAGCATCCAAATAGCAGCAACGACTGATTGCAAAGCATTTATCATCTGCCTACATTGCATTGCAACATTTTGTTGAGTTTTCACTACTGAAGGTTCAGCAGAAAAAGGATATATCAGTAATATGGTACATATATCAAAATATAGAATAAACTGGTGACCCTACGAAGCTCCTCTACCTGTGCCGGGTGATAAAGCGAGAAACATAGCAACAAAAGTCTTAAAAAGATACTATAATCAAAATGAATGTTTATTTTTTTCAGTAGAATTTAAAAATAGGAGATGTCTTTCCAAAAACATTAATTTGTTATTTTCTATCACAAACCTTGTGCTCTTGGTGGTTAATGATGGACAAAACACCCCAGTCCACAGATATTTAATCAAGAGCACCCTGACCCTGGGACCAAGCACTTTTATGATCTCAAGTCTAAGGGTGTAGATTAATATGATTGTAAAATGAAAGAGTTTGTTTACTAGGCTGAAATTAAAAATTATGAAGGAAACCAACTTTTGTTGGTTCTCTGGCGGTCAAACAACTATACAAATATATAAACTTAACTTAAAAACTTCATTGCAGTTTTGCGAGTGACAATCTGCTACATTCTAAGTTCCAGCTTGACAACTGTGACAAGAGGCATTAACATGGATGTTTAGTCCTGTAGTTAACATGCAACGAGAGCCATTCTGAGCTAACGATAACACACATGCTGAGAAAAACCCAAATCTTATTTTGACATATAGCTTAGCATTAAAACATTGAGAGTGTTACTTGTGTATTAACAGCCGGCAAACTGGAAAATCATGTTCTTGCAATCAGTCATGTTTTTCTACTCACGGCACTTTTTCAGAATTCCAGTGATTTTTGTGGGAAGGTCATTGCTAGGCACACACTGTGCATGGGTATCAATACATTATGATTTAATAAGAAAGTGCTTTGTGTAAAAAAGTGACAATTCTCCAGCCTTTAGCTATCCAGCATTCCTACCCCTGAATGTATTAATTGAGCCCTGTGATGCAGTTCCTTGGTCATAATTCTCCAAATTTTGCTTGCAAAGAGTTACATTTTGTGATCACCAATCCTTATACAACAGTAGCTGCACACAACTTTTCTGTGAATGCACATTAAACTGTATATGCTATATGTTTGGTCTGCCCACAGTTCTGCATGGGTATGGTGTAAGGTTATCCACTATGTCCCCTACCTGCTTGTGTGCATACCCCCATGCTTCTGAAACTGTGATGAGTGGAGCTATGAGCAAAGTTCACTCTATAAACTTATAAAGTGTATTCCTATCAATCTGAAACATGCAGTGGCCTATGGTACTATGAATATAAATAAAACATTTCAAATTTCTCTTTATTTTACTGCATGCCCTCTTGCTTTTTCACAAGATTTGTTTTATAAGCCTCTTATATTACATGTTGCATTAAATGGATACTGTCATGGGAAACGTTTTTTTTTTTCAAAATAAATCAGCTAATAGTACTGCTCCAGCAGACTTCTGCATTGAAATCCATTTTTCAAAAGAGCAAACTGATTTTATTATACTTAATATTGAAATCCATTATTGGGCTAGATATATAGCAATATAACGTAGAGTGCTCTTACCCATAAAGGTGTGATAACCATCCGGTGTGATGGTACTGTAGGTGCTCGTTACTAGGTCTCTAGCCTGCAACTGGAGACGTGTTTGTAGTCAGACTGAAGAATTTAGCAGCATTCCATTAGTTGTAATCAAAGTGAAAAATTTAGCCCTCCAAAAGGTAAGGCAGACAACGTTTTGGACCCCACTGGGCCCCTTTCAAGCCTAAAAACAAGTGATCAATACAAAATTTAAAGGCTCAAGTGGTGGGTGGGATGAAGGAAGTCCAACCCATCAATCAGTGACATCACATTATCAGTCCCCTTTTCCATCTCAGTAATATTGATATAGATAGACAATATATATGTATATCAATATTAGTTTCCCAGGTGTCCCCAGTCATGTGACTTGTGGTCTGATAAACTTCACTCACTCTTTACTGCTGTACTGCAAGTTGCTATCACCCCCTCCTCCCCCCACCCCATCAGCCCATCTGCTGAACAATGAGAAGGTAACCAGATAACAGCTTCCTGGTTGATATAAGAACAACACTCACTAGTAAAAATCCATGTCCCTCTGTGTCACCCTCTGTTAAATTGAGTAGGTGAAGCAATAGCCTGTCAGAAAGCAGTTTCATAGTGCAGCACTGACTTTTTCTGAAAGCACATGACCAGGCAAAATGACCTGAGATGGCTGCCTATACATCAATATTTCAACTAAAAAAAATACACTTATTGGGTTAGGAATTCCATTTTATATGGTAGAGTGAATTAATTACAGTATAAACTCTGTTGTTTAGAAATAAAAAACATAAAAATCATGACAGAATCCCTTTAAAATTATTTTAGAATGCAGTATCACTCATTTGTTAGCCTTTCAAATTCATCAACAGTAAGCCTGCATGTTAATAAATGGTCATGTCATACCATTCTGTGTGCACAACCTCTCCACTTGATCGGATAATTGCATATATTTTCTCTACTGACTGTAAGACAGCTTCTGATTATTGAAGTCAACAAGGAGTAATGTGAATATGTAATGACGTTCCAGGAACAATGAAACAAAGAGGTGGAAAACACCACATTTGTTGAAAGGGAAATAGGTATTTGAGCTCCAACTTGTTCAGTCCATTGCTTGGTCTTGTACAACAGTGCAATGACCTCTAGGCTCTCTGGTTTAATCAAAGCAGTGAGATCCCCAGTGCCCTTTTCCTATCTATTGGAGCACTATGAAAAAACACTGACTAAATATCCTGCAGCTGAAGGAAAGCTCTGAATTATTCAGAAGTGTTCTAATGGTAGGTGATGAGATCTCTTCACACTCAGGTCTTGTCACTGGGTGTTTATTACTCTGCCTCACTACCTGCTTGCTTTTACTGTGGGTGACAAGAACCCTACATACACTCTTGACATGCAGTGCTATAGATAGCACTTTAAAAATCTCTTTTGCCTGGGAGGTCATCTGAAAGTTATTATGAACAAATGATTTCTTCATTTCAGCTGACTGGCTTTATCGGCTTAATGATCTGTCACCTAGTAATAGGCTGCATGTTCAGTCATAAAGAAGTCACTATGATGGGTTCATATTTGGGATATAATTGTTTTTAGCCCTTTTTTGGTTTAAGCATTTGCAAAAATGCAATGGATAATTACATATTTTGAAGCCTTCATATAACTACTGTTTTGATAAACAAAGGTTGTGTCAGGACAAAAGTTTTTATTGTAGTTTTCATTGTACAGGTATGGGACATGTTATACAGAATGCTCAGGACCTGGGGTTTTCCAGATAAGGGGTCTTTCCGTTATTTGGGTCTCCATACCTTCTACAAGTCTACAAAATACCATTTAAACATGAATTAAACCTAACTGGAGTGTTTTCTCTTCAATAAGGATTAATTTTATATTTTTTTTCATTACAGTAAAAGAGGAAATCATTTTGAAAAATGTGAATATTTGGATATAATGGAGTCTATGGGAGATGGCCTTCCAGCTTTCCAGATAATGGGTTTCCTGATAATGGATCCTATGTCTCTATTCAGATTTCAAGGCAATTCAAAGCAAGAGATGGTTTTGTTCAGTGCCCTTTGACATAGCCAATCAGTAGCTTTGGATATCAATCTGTAGATACTCATATCATCGTGCTTACTTGGTAAGCAGTAATGTATGTACTGTACGTATGTATATTTTTATTTGTATAGCGCTCCTTGAGGGCAAAGCACTGTGCAGCAAAACAATAAATTAGTAGTAACAAACAAGGGGTCATTGAAATAAAAAGTAACAATAAGTGCATTATTAGAAATACAATTCACATAAATATAAAATATAATTACAATACAGATTAAGTGCTCAGTTTCATGGAGACAAAAGGCTGGAGGACCCAACCTCATAGGGCTTACAGTCTAAATGGTGAAAAGAAGGGATGGATTTTACCCCCAGACAACGTATTGAGTTTACATGGTTAATGAGCATGCTATCAATAGAGATAGTAAATAGGGGAGTAGGACCAGGCTTAGGTGGAAAGATGATAAGTTCAGTTTTTGTTAGGTTGAGTTTGAGGTGGCGCTGGTTCATCCAATTTGAGATAGCCAGGAGGCAGTTAGAGATTTGAGCCTCTGTTTGAGCTGTTAATGAAGGGGTGGATAAATATATTTAGGTATCATCAGCCAGTGTCGGACTGGCCCACCAGGATACCAGGAAAAATGTGTAATAATGGAAGAATATAGTAAGCAGATATAAAAGAGGTTGAGTGAGGATAGGAGGAATAATAGTTTGGAAAGTGGGACCAAAGTCTATGGTTTTTTGGTGGGCCCCTAGCATCCCAGTCCGACACTGTCATCAGCATACAGATGATAATTCAAGCCAAATGATCGGATGAGATTTCACAATTTTTAAAGGAACGGTAATTCCAAAAACTGAAAGTGCATCAAAGTAATTAAAATATAATGTAATGTTGCCCTGTACTGGTAAAAGTTGTGTGTTTGCTTCAGAAAGACTACTATAGCTTACATAAACAAACTGCTGTATATACATGGGGGCAGCCATTCAAGCTGGAAAAAAAGGCACAGGATACACTGATAACCAATAAAACACCATTGGACAGGACCTTATCTGTTATGTGCTATGTAACCTGACCATTTTCTCATTTTCCCTCTTGAAAGGCTGCCTCCATGGCATACTGTTTCCAGCATTTAGGAGGTGATTTGCCCACTTCAGATCCACATCCAAACCATTAAGCAGATGTTCTGGTTTATATCAGAATACAGTTTTTAAAGTTGATGTCCACTCCAAAATTAGCATTATTACCACCAACATCATTAATACTAATTTTGCCATTACATTAGGGCTATGGACAAATGTTATAATCAAACCGAATTCAGTCTCCTACATCCCATGTGAATATATGTTCTTCAAAATTTGGATTTTTGCAAATCACTTATTCCCCATTTCTCATATTTAGGGATGGGCTACTTTGACCCGTTTCCATTTGCCAAAAATACGCTGCTGGCAAAATGTCGCCGCACACAAAGAATTTTTGTCGCATTGTGAAATTATTTTGACGCGTCTTTTTTTTTTTTTTTTGACGCAAGACGCTATAGAAGTCCATGGGCGTGTTTTCTGCGACGAAACAAGGCGGAAAAATTCGCCCATCCCTACTCATATTATATGTTAATGCGGGGCTGTGTAGAGAAGGAGAAGAAATAACTGTAGCACCTCTTACTTGCAAAAGTGAAAAAGTTGTGTTTATTGGTCAGTAACCAAATGTAACCAAATGCAGAGCTGTGTAAACCTTTCAAGATGCATAAGCATCATACTAACTGAAAATTCATTATCAATATATTTAAGACAGCAACATTTTGTGCATACTGCTACTGAAAAATGCCTTACCCTTTAAACAAAACAGGGATTGTTTGTCCATATATTGCAATATATTTAAGCTGGCCAACTACGTCAAAGTCATCCCATATCCAGACCTACGCTTAATTTTCATCTGATTCATTAAGAATTCAATTGCTTAATTATACATTTTACAAAGGGACTAAGTTTTACCTGCAACTTACTTGCTGCTTTCAAAGTAAAACTCCCAAACTTGGCTGCCCTTTTATTAGACACCAGTGGGATCACCTGACTATAGTTGGGAAGGGTGGGAGCTACAACATGGAGCTGGTCACTGCTCCTGTATAACTATAACAAATAAGGGAAAGTTGTGCTCACCACTAGTTTTTAAAACCATTAGGCGGGGGTGCAGCTAGTAACTTGTAGGTAAAACTTAGTCGTCCCTTTCAACCCCAACCCCAAGTCTATATTTCTCAAAACTTTTAAGATGTTATCATCATTTATTTTGCATTGCTGACCCCAGGTCCAAAATATAATTATTTATTGTCAGTCTGCTGCATCTCTGCTGTGCCAGGCCATCCAGAATTATGACTGCACCTGCGTCATTTTAAAATCATCAGTCAAGTAAACTCACCTGTCATGATGGAAGAGGGCAAGCTTATCAGAGTCTGTAGTGCAACAGTTTTTTTTTGTAATTGCATCCCACCCCCAAATGCACATTCCTCTTCTGTCTTCCCCAAGTTCTGGTCCTGCATCATTGTTTTTTTTTTCATGACTGTTACAGAAAAATGCTTTTCACAAACTTTGTAATTTTGAATGTGTGCCAGTCTTTGGAGTACCATTCTTGGAACAATCAATTTGTCCCCTTTTTAATGGTCATTTTAATGATTGGGGCCCACTTTCATTGATGTTTAATGATTGATTTACAGAAAGCCATTCATTTTGTGCTCTAACTTTACTGTAAGCACTATTGACGAACAATTAATTACTTTAATTCTTAATTTTGGTGGAGATATACAGTACATCTGGTATATGTTGCCAAAACACATACGCATATATAATAAAAATATTTACATTTATATTATTGTTGGCTTGGTTGTATCTGTAGGGTGTGGGTGTATGGAGCTTTTAACTGCTAACTATTATAACAGAGAGAAGCTGCTATTTCCCCTCTGGCAGAATAATTTACAGTATAAACAAATTATTAACTACGAATATCAAACTGCAGTGTCTAGTGTGAACAGAAATATAACTGTCTCCCTTTTGTCATTGGAAAAGGATTAATTTACCTCAAGCATTTTTGCTTTGTTTTGATTGTTCTCCTTTCTGTGCTATAGCATTGTGTAAAACGAGAATAGTTTTTATTTGTGTAAACATTTACTCAAGGTGCAAGTATGACATTTGTTGATCCTTTAAAGCAACTGGTTAGATATTTGCCTTTATGTTGAATTGTTTTCAGTACACAGCACTCCTTTTTCTCTGTTTACTCTAGTTTATTTGGTCTCAGAGGGTATGTACGCTGTGTTGATGTCTACAACTGGTTTAAGCATTAATCTAGCCAGCTAAATCAATTTTCTACATACAATATGTCAAAAATAAATATGTCAGAAAAGGTTTATAAGGGGCTCATTTATTAAAGGTCAAAAAAGTTGCAGAAAAAAAAGTTTTAATTTATTGGGTTTTATTATGTGACAAAACTGTGACAAATCCGAATCTGAAAATACTCCAGTTTAAACCTGTCATGTAGTCATGTAGAAATCAATGGCAGATGCCCCATTTACAATTGGAAGAATTTTCTTGCCTTCATGATCTTTGAGGGATTCAGGCATTTTTGACACAAAATTTTGTGCGAAAATCCAAAAAAAGTTGTAGTTTTTGAGCGACAATTCGTAAAAGTTGCATGATTTGAATTGTCGCACAATTTTAACTTGGCTTTTCCCGAACACACTTTTTTTATTGGCTTTTTTTAGTAAATTAAGGCCATTCATGGTTGGAGGTTTGTTCGAATTTTTTTTTAATAAAAAAAATCGAGTTTTAAAAAATACCCCACCATAGCGTGTCATTTTGTCCATTTTGCCAAATGTTTAAACAAAATTGGCATTTTATTGTAAGTCCTGCTTCCATTGTGAGCCCACCACAAGCTTAAGATGCCTCTACTTGTTTAGACAGTGCCAGGATTTATGTTGAAACAAGGTGATATCACATTTGTCATAGGAAACATTTTTAATTTCTTCAGGCTTTTGAAAATCTTGATCTAGGTTTAATTTTGTTTTTGTAGAGCATTTTCAGCGGCTATTCCTTTTTTTGAATGCACCAGAATTGATTGGCAGTACTGTCATCTGAGTGTTGCCTTATGTTCTCTAGATCCTTCATGTCCCTAGTACCTTGACCTTGTAGGGAGGCAAGTGAGTACATTGGTTTACCTTATTTCCCTAGGTTTTCCTGACTTTGGATTAGTGTTTATGAACACTCTTTTTTTATCTTTAAATGTTATTGTTACCTCTTTCTATTGTGCAAATCACAGGTTTAGATGGGAGGCTTTTCTGGCAGGATTGCAAGTCAATGTTTTTAATTTGCTATCTAACTTGGATTTAGGTACCTTGGAAACTGATATATTCAATTTTTCTTGTATGTTCTTGATGAAATTTGGAAGAGATCTTTGGTTATCCAGTGCATTATCTCAGAGAAAACAAAATGAAGCCAGTATAGAAAACTGCTTTGAATTCATTTACTGCATGGCTATTCAAGCTAGAGTCAAGCCATACACCCCCAAAAAACATGATTTTTGCAGACTGAGGTCAGAGAGAACAGCCAGAGGCAGTGGAGCAGTGCAGACATCATTTATTCCTTTGACTCCCAGTGGGTATAGGGCATCCGTGAAGACTCTCCATTCAGATCTATTTGTTGCTATTCTCTTGATCTCATTCCATGTTTTTCCCATCTTTATAATTTCTTCTTCCACTGATCTTCTCCATGTTTTTCGAGGCCGTCCCCTTCTTCTTGATCCCTGTGGATTCCATTTGAGGGCTCTTCTTTCTATAGATTCCTCACCCTTCCTGAGTGTGTGGCCCATCCAACCCCACTTCTTTTTCCTTGACTGAATTTCTGTTGGTAGCTGGTTAGTGTTTTTCCACAGTTCTTCGTTTGTCACTTTCTCCGGCCATTTTATATTCATAAGTCTTCGTGGGCACTTGTACAAAGATCTGGATTTTTGTGGTAATAGGTTGTGTGACCTTCCAAGTTTCAGAAATGGAATGTGTCATCTCCCTTTGATGCTGTCAACTGGCTGGCCTTCTAACTCGTTCCTCCAATGCACAGGGTCAGACTCAGCCCTGGTCTAGACCTACTCTCGATGGTGCCTGAGGTACTCCCTGACTATGTTAAGGCCCTAAGGTATGTGCTGGCAGGTAAAGGGCAGGAGGGGGGTTTTAGAGGGGTGGAGGAGGTGGTGGCCCCTAATGTAGCAGATCCGATGCCCCCACAGTCTGACGTTGTTAAGCCAACAACAGAAAGCACATTTGGGTAAAATGGGCTACTGTTAGTAAATGAGCCCCAGTAAAAGACAATCATCTCTTCAACCAAGCTTTCAGTTAATTCTTCCACATACAGTATATATTGTATATATTTTCATGTGTAAGGAATTTCTCCACTGCCCAGGCAATTCATTCAAATTCCAGACGAGGTTTTAATTCACAGTTGACTTTAAATTACCTATTGAAATAGAATAACAAACTACCATTTTAAAAACAAAACACTTACATGATTCTGAAACCAGTTCTTAGGCATCCCAACAGTGTATATGTTATATGATAGCCTCTCAGGAACACAGGTCAATCAATATGTTAATAAGACATTCTGCTGTTGATTGATACACGAGTTCTCTAGTCAATATCCTGAAAATCTAAATCAGTGAAAAGGCCATAGCACTGGATTAGAAACCATATCTTACAGCAACAGTTTTAGAAATGCATCTATTTTTGCAAAATACATGAACAGAGAAGAGAAAATATATGAAACTAAAACAGATAGAAGAAATTAAACATCCATTTGTAGATTAGAAGGACATGGACATACCATATAGGCAAAATATGAAAAAATAAGGTTCAAAGAATTATTGTAGGTTTCTAGTTCCACTCATGCTTTTTGTAATTGGATTCAGTACAGTAATTAAAAGCAGAAGTACAGGCAGATTATACAGTGACCAAGCTAGACCTTTTTTGTATAGTAACCCTGTTAGAACCTTCCCCCAGCTGCCAACTTTCTAATAAGTTTAATTTTACACATCCTATTTCAGGACTTGGTTTTGTATCAATGCACTACAGTTTTAATGGCGAGAAGTGTGAAATATTCCTTAACACTAATATTTAAGATTGAACTTTTTTAATGGAGGAAGTCCATAAAAATCAAGATCAGAAATAGAAACATATAAACATTAATTAATATAGGACAGGGGATGACCCATAGGAATAGAAATAAGATCTGAACGAATACAAGGAAAGTCTTGAAGGGTATTGAAGGGTAAAGGGTAAATGTAGTCTTGCCAGTTTTTAAATATTTGTTTTAATAATGCCCACATGATACAACTTTTTAGCTTCCATTCCACAGATTAAAAATACAATTATTTTCATATAACCTATTAAATATAACCTATTAAATGCTTGTGTTCTTTTGTACATTTTCATGGATATCACAGTTGTGCAATTATAAGGGATCATCGTATAAGGGATTCAAAGGCAACGGCAGTGTGAAAAGTGCCATGTGTTTTACCCACAATGCAGTGTTTTTGTGGCCCTGAGGATGAGGTATGTCGGACACCATTGTGGAAGATGGTTCAAAATGCAATTGGCAATTGCATGTGCATGTTTTGGCATAACATTCACAATTGCGTTGACAATTTCTGGAGTTGGAATTGTGTCATTTCTGGTGCTTGCTATTAAAATGAGTACTGTGCATGATCCTTTATGTGCAAGTCTGCTGCAATTATTGATGCAGCCCACAGTGGGAACCCTCATTCAACCTGTAGCAATTCAGAACAAGAAGGAAGATGGATGCACTGGTGCTGAGTGCAACTATAGGAATGTTCAAGAAGTACCTTAAATGAACGAGTGCAAAGTAAAACAAAACTAAAGAAAATAAGCATAACAAGATTCTCTGCTATGCAAACATATACTACAGAATGGGTGTATATTTTTTATAATTTGTGATTATATTACCCAATTTATAAACCCAAGTCAAAGTGCATACAAATCTCCATGCTTTTCACATAAATTGTATTCTAAACCCTCTTTGGCCCATGTAGTCTCAGGGGAATAATATGATCTATAAATATACCATTGTTGAGTTCAATAACCAAGACAAGATAATGAAATATATTAAAAGACCAGTACTTCGAAAAGACACAACCCCTGGATAGTTGTTAGTCCATAATATGCACAATAACGAAACCTTTGCAGGCTACATTTTAAGTTGCAGATGTATGCCTGAATTCCTCAGTGGACTGCTCTAGTTCATTGTCTTCATAAGCTACGGTCACTGCCACAATGTCTATTTCACCGACAACTCAATCTGCAACTCAAAAATGTAGCCTGTGAAGGTTTCAATATTTTTTCATTGACTGCATTGTGCCAATGGTAGATAAGTATAACTCTTATGCGCATTTTGGAAGTACTGTTTGGGTAATTGATACATGCTAATTATGTCGGAAACCTGCTACGATTGAACACTGCAGGTGCAGTAGATAACTCTTAATACTTAATATTCAATGTTGATGGTGTTATTCAAATTACTATAGCGGACTTTGGCCAGGATTAGTTTCCTTATCTTGGGCATAATATAAGGAGTACTGTGATATTGATGTTTTTTTTAACAGTCACAAGTAACCCTCTTTCAGTCTGTGGATGCTATAAACTTTCAACACCCTTGCATTTATTTAAAAGTTTCACACATTAAAGGGAATTTAAAGGCAATAAATTAAAATCCCATTTTTTAATGAAAAAGAAACCTATTTCCAATATACTTTAACTAAAAAATGTATACCGTATACCTTTTGTTTACTTGCTCTGACTGCTGTGGATAGGAAACTTCAGACGATCTCTAACTGCTCTGCAGGGAAAGGATCATACTTTCAAACAGTAGGGGGAGCCCCCCTTACTTCCAAGAACTCAAACAGCTTTATTTGTTTCCCTGTAGAGCAGCTGGCAGGGGACTGTGTAGAGATTCCTATCCGCAGCAGCCAGAGCAAGTAAATAAAGGGGGAATTTCACTGCATACAGTCAGGTTTCTTATAAAAATGGTACAGATTTATTATTGGGAATAGGTTTCTTTTTCAGTTAATTAAAAAATAAATATGATTTTATTTTTGTCTTTACATCCTCTCATTCCAACTTCCGCTGCAGGTACAAAGATCATGGAGCCAGATTTACATGACAACACAGGACCCAGTGCAGTCTGCATATTTTGTTTATTAATACATTTTGCTGTATCGGCTTCTGGCAGATATTATTTGACTGGTGCTGTTTTGATAATTTACTAACCCTAAACCTCCCAACAGCAGCCCAGACCACACTGAGCATGTGCATGGCCTTGGTCTTCCAAAGATGTTTAACAAAGTTTCATGATGACCCCCCGTGGCCAACTTTGAAAGCATAAATCATTTGATTAATTAGGCTTCTGCTGCAGTAAGTTAAACTTGTTGATGATTGGAAAACACATCTCAACTTGTGAGGATTGAGGTGTGTAATTAAATGCTTGTATTTGTATCTTGTGAATTGATAATATTAAAGGGCCCCTCTTCAAAAAAAACACGGTCTTTGGTTTTATGGGTTTGGATTTTATCAATGTTGGCAGAATTGGGCATAAATAATGCTTTTTAACTTTAAAGATTTTTATAGTGGACCAACAACTATCCAGGGGTTGTCTCTTTTCAAAGTAGCGGTGTTTCAATAATCTGATCTAATCTATTTCATGGAGCTACCCTAATGACACTCACAAAAATTTGCCTTAGGACAGGTTGTGAGCACAGGGCCCCATGTGGGCTACTTGTCCTGATGCTCCCTTACTTGCAAGGCAGAGGCAGGTGAGAGGAACCCTATGTGCCTTTTTTGAACTTTGCACACAGTGTTCTTCACAAAATGCTCATTCAGACAATACTAAGGGGCACATTTACTATGGGTCAAATATCGTTAATATAACCCTCGATATTCAACCGTCGAAGTAAAATCCTTTGACTTTGAATATCGAAGTCAAAGTATTTACCGCAATTCGTTTGTTTGAGCGATCGTACGAAAACGAACAATTCGAACGATTTTCCTTTGATCAAAAAAAGCTAGGAAAGCCTATGGGGATCTTCCCAATAGGCTAACATTGTACCTCGGTAGGTTTTAGGTGGCGAAGTAGGTGGTCGAAGTTTTTTTTAAAGAGACAGTACTTCGACTATTGAATGGTCGAATAGTCGAACGATTTTTAGTTCGAAACGTTCGATTCGAAGTCAAAGTCGTAGTCAAAGTTGAAGTAGCCAATTCGATGGTCGAATTAGTAAAAAAAAACATTCAAAATTCAATGTTTTTTTCCTTCTAATCCTTCACTCGAGCTAAGTAAATTTCCCCCTATATGTACTATCAAAACTCCATTGCTTCCTTATTATTATACTGACATACATATATCAAAAAAAATCCCGCAGACTTCAAAAGAAGTTTTTGAAGTGGGCTGAAATGGTAATCATTGCCACTTTCCCACTTAGGGATGTAGGTGTTTATGCAAAGTTTTTGATTTGTGGTGTCTATATCAGGATGCATACACAAAGGAAAATAAAAAAAACAAGCCCATGTATTTCATTAAATCTTGCCAAATGATATTTGGAGAGCTTCCATGTTTTGCTAACAATTGGTTTGGGCTTGTGTGAGTGGTAGTTGTCAAATCAACTAATGATTGCATACAGTTGAAATAGGAAATAAGGCCAGTGTCCCCAACTTGATAACAAAAGAAACAACATACTTGGTTTTCTGGGAATGTCTAATTAAATAATGAGATAATGGAATAAATTCCTCATTTAAAGACTCAGTGAATTTAATTAGTTCAACGGCAAGGATTAAATGGCAGTTTGGGATAACAGAAACAGTAACAAGTGACTGCATTAAATGTAAAATATATTCATAAAGCAGAGGGGCGTCTGAACCTTTTGTGTGCGAGTCTGAACCTTGTCTCGGTGAGGTTACTTTTTTAACAATATAAGGAGCATAAGTGCCTTTTCATCAAATGAAAAAAGCATGCCCACTGGCAAATGAATCATATTATAAAAATTGATTGCATCCCAAAAGGGAAAAATGTTATTGAAGATCCAGTGGCCTGGGATGATACTTCATTGATCATTGTAAGAAATACTTCCAGAAACTGTTTTTTAATCTTTCCGCTAGAGCATTAGCAATTATTCTTTAGCCCGTGGTGAGTAATGACTTCAGTTTCCCAGTTCCTCAATCGATAAAACATTTACCCTACTGCTACAAATGTGCTCTCCGCTTAGACAAGCAGAATTTTCTTCCAATTATTCTTCTTTTTTCTGTGACCTCATGAAATATTTTTAAACATATTTCAATGTAGTCGAACAACACCTTCTATCTATACAAATGTGCTAGCTCGGCGCTTTGTTGAGATAAATATTTTATGCAGCATAGAGTCATCAAAAAGCTCTCACTTTTCAATACATTTTTTTTCAAGGATAAAAACGGTTACTACAATAAGGATTTAGCCTTTTAACTCAGAACAAAGAACAGTGTAAAAGTTTAAGGGGTCGCACCGGTCAAGCGCATCTCCTTACCTTTAGGCGCGCTGGCAGGAAGATCTGTGCAGTTCCTGGTGTTGATTACTTCACAAGCACACACATTGCGTAAAAACAATTAAAGAAATATATTTTCATACTATAGCAAATGCATCACTTTGGAGGCTTTCCCCCAAGTGGATTTGCAATCCTACTGTGGCAGAAAAGTACGCCCCCTCCCTAGAACGTTATTGGCAGGAAAATCCAGGGACTGCCCAGGAGAATGTGGTATGGGATGCGGGGAAGGCTCACACTAGAGGGGAGTATGTATCACTGATCTCTGCCAAACGTAAAGAGACTGATGCTGCTATTGAGGGTGCCAGAGTGGAGTTGACCTCTCGGGAGCGAGAGCTAATCACCTCTCCTACGGACGAGGCTAAACAAAAATTGGCAGCGGCGCAGAGGCGTATTGACCTGCTGCTGATTGATAAATTCTCCCAAAGTGAACTATATAGGAAAGCTGCGTGGTACGATAAGGGGGATAAAAACGGGAAGCTGTTGGCCCTTCTAGCTAAGGGGGACGTCCCACATACAGTGATACACGGAATAACTGGTGTAAGAGGGGATCTATTGGTGGAAAAACAGCAGTTGGTTGATCGGTTTAGGCAATACTTTCAAGATACTTACGCTGCTCTCCCCCCGACTCCCACAGACCATTTAGTTGCTTATCTGGCCCGCATTGATCTTCCTCTTCTCTCGGGTCCTCTGAGGGATGCTCTAGATGGGGACATAACTCCTGATGAGATAGAGAGAGCCATTGTCGATATGCCTGCAGGACGCTCCCCGGGCCCAGATGGCCTTCCGGCTGAGTGGTACAAAGCCCATGTTAAAATTCTTACTCCTAGACTAACTACACTGTTTAATAATGTGTTGCACAGTAAGTCCCTCCCAGAGTCCTGTTATATGGCCCACATTGTCCTAATTCCAAAAGAGGGGAAACCGCCAGAGTTTTGTGACTCGTACCGTCCTATCTCGTTGCTGAACTGTGACGCCAAGATTTTTGCTAAGGTCCTGGCTAATAGGGTTAAGTCAGTCAGTGCATCCGGACCAAACTGGCTTCATGCCAAGCAAAGCTACTGACATTAACATTCGGAGACTGTATAACAACCTGGCTCTTGGCCACAGTAATAAAGGCAGCAGAATAGTGGTGTCTATCGACACGGCCAAGGCGGTTGACACCGTCTCGTGGGCTTATTTGTGGGAGGTCTTGACTAAATTTGGATTTGGGCAGCGCTTTCTGGTGTGGGTTCGGGCCCTGTATTTTAAACCCAAAGCTAGGATCTTGGTGAATGGTTTGCTGTCAGACGTGGTGCAGCTGGGGAGGGGGACCCATCAGGGTTTGCTGCTCTCCCCACTGCTGTTTGCCCTAGCCATAGAGCCGTTGGAGACACTGATTAGGGACTCCCCGGAGATAGAGGGTCTGAACGTTGGCAGAATTGTAGAGAAAATTTCATTGTATGCCGATGACATGCTTCTATATTTAGCCAACCCCCACAGGGCCTTAACTAAGGCTTTGGAATGTATTGAGGAATTTGGGGAATTTTCTGGATTGCGCATTAATCAATCGAAATCAGTTGTTTTTCCGCTCAACCCTCTACCCCCGGGGACTCCAGAGCGTCTGGGGCATTTGAAGGTGGTACAATCCTTTAAATATCTTGGGGTTATAATTCAGGCAGATTTTAAAAAGTTTGAGGAGTGTAACTTAACCCCAGTTGTCAAAGCTCTTAGTACAAAAACGGAGGTCTGGCGGGATCTACATCTTTCTCTCCCAGGGAGAGTTAACTTATTCAAAATGGTTTTCCTCCCCAAATTTTTGTATTTATTTCACAACTCGCCCATAATACCCCGGAACCAGTGGTTTAAGTATGTCGATTCCATTTTGCGTACCTTCCTTTGGGCTGGGGAACACCCTCGGATGAACCTTAGAACCCTACAGGCACCTACAACCGGGGGGGGGCCTTGCTTTGCCCAATCTCAGGTCATATTTTTTTGCGAGTCAACTTGTCTATGTGCATTGGTGGGTTGTTCCACAGTCCGACAACCCTTCTACTATGCTTGAAGCTGTGCACATGGGCTCCTTAGAGGCTCTGGCTAAGTTACTATATAGAGGTACCTCCTTGCAGTGTACGATTACTGTACCAATGGCCACAGTGGTGGGGGTGTTTCAGAGAGCACTAAAGATGGTCCATAAGGCTAGACCTGTGTGGTCCTGCTGGACGCCTCTTTGGGGGAATGGTAATCTCCCACATCTCAGGGATATGCCGGATGTGAACTGTTGGGCTAGCCGGGGTGTCAAGACCTTGGCCGATGTTAGTGAGCAGGGGGATCTGAAACAATTCCAGAGCCTACAGCGTGCTTTCCGATTGCCCCACTCCATGTTTTTCCGCTACCTCCAGCTCAGGCATGCCTTCCAAACCCAATTTCCCAGTTGGCCCATTGAAATAGTGGAGTCTACCCTAGAAGTCTATCTGAGGAAGGAGGACATAAAAAAACCCACCTCCTGGTTCTACACCATCCTGGAAAGGGCTTGTCCTGATCCACTTGCCAGGGTACAACATAAATGGGCTGGGGATATTCCAGGTCTGGATGAGGAGATGTGGACAGACGCACTGAAACAGGTCCCACTCATTACCATGTCTGTTAGAGACAGGTATATCCAAATTAAGTTTTTGAACAGGGTATACCTTACGCCTTCTAGACTTGCAAAAATATATCCTATGGTTTCAGACCAATGCAACAAATGCAATCAGGAGGTAGGCACGGTTATGCATGTATTCTGGAACTGCCCGAGAATCCAGGAGTTCTGGGGTGAGGTCCTGCACCATACCTCCCTAGTCTTGGATGTCCCTAGCTTTAGAACTCCGTTAGTTTGTCTGTTGGGAATAATGGATAATTTAGGGCTGAAGCCTGCAGTTAAGCTTTGCTACCTACAACTGTTATATTATGCTAAAAAATCTATCCTTTTGCATTGGAAATCGACTGAACCCCCGACTGTTGCCTTCTGGAAAAGCCAGGTTAACACCGTCCTTCCTTACCAAAAATTGGTCTATATCACGAGAGGGTGCCCCAAGAAGTTTGAGGGCGTCTGGGGAGAGTGGCTGTACTATGAAGATTGGGGTTTATGTGTGATGATACGCTGTTTGCTGGTTCCACATCCATTATATATGATTTATCTTGTTTATATTTTTGTCTATGTGTCTGTGTTGTTGAAAAATCCAAAAATAAAAACTTTTTTTAAAAAAAAAAAGAAATATATTTTATTGGTTCTCTCACTTGTCCTTCTTGCCCTTTTGTTTCTGATTGGTTCCTCAGCCCTTTAAAAACTCTTTCTCTCTCCCACTTCCTCTTGCTCAAGCTGGCTTCTGGTTTACAGATCTTGCTCAAGCTCGTGTTCATTTTTATTCTGTTTTTTGACCCTCTGCCTGGTTACTTGCCAACTGACCTGACCTGAACTTGGCCTTTTGCCTTTTATGTATCTGCCTCCTCCTTGGCTGTACTGCATTTTCCCCAAAAGTGTGAAGGTGCCTGTCCACTGCACTGCAGAAAATACAGGGCCCTAAAAGGGCATCGTTGAAGACTGGGGTTGGCAGGGCTTCCCTGTTATAAAGAGGGGTTTCTCCCGCTGTCTTCAGGGCTCTGCGCTAACAGATCGTTATAAAAAGGTTTTACCTGGCAACTATACTAATTGTATTTCTGTACAATTAAAATAATACACAGTATATGGGAAAAAGTTCACTACATACACAAATATAATGCCTATGTCATACATCTCAAATCACTATGTGTGGTATAGGACTACTATACTTTTTGCCTACTGTTTTAATTTAAAAAAGACGTTGTATTCTTGAGCTAAACAAGGCAAACAGGGAAAATAAAGCAAGCTAGATAATGAAATTACCAGTGCATATTTAATTGTTAGGGGCATTGTTCTATCTGCTAATTGCTAAATAGTTAAATTGGGCTGAAAAAAGACAAAGTCCATCAAGTTCAACCCCTCCAAATGAAAACCCAGCATCCATACACAGCCCTCCCTACTTTCACATAAATTCTATATACCCATACCTATACTAACTATAGAGTTTAGTATCACAATAGCCTTGGATATTATGTCTGTCCAAAAAATCATCCAAGCCATTCTTAAAGGCATTAACTGAATCAGTCATCACAACATCACCCGGCAGTGCATTCCACAATCTCACTGTCCTCACTGTAAAGAACCACCTACGTTGGGAGTAGGAAGGAATAAGGAACGAACTCCATTGCACTACATTGCTTCAAATGAAAGTTCTGTTCTGTTCTAGTTTAAAGGGGTGGCCTCTGGTACGGTGATCCACTTTATGGGTAAAAAGGTCCCCTGCTATTTGTCTATAATGTCCTCTAATGTACATGTAAAGTGTAATCATGTCCCCCTCGCAAGCGCTTTTTTTCCAGAGAAAACAACCCCAACCTTGACAGTCTACCCTCATAATTTGTAAAGTGTAATCATGTCCCCCTCGCAAGCGCCTTTTTTCCAGAGAAAACAACCCCAACCTTGACTGTCTACCCTCGTAATTTAAGTCTTCCATCCCTCTAACCAGTTTAGTTGCACTTCTCTTCACTCTCTCCAGCTCATTTATGTATATATTTGGTGCATTTGGTGCAACTTTATCTACATCTGTGCTTGTCCTGTAACTGCAGTAACCACAGAGTTGCCATCTTCAGCAGAGGAAGCAGACCCTGAGGCTGCAGGGGGCCCCAGAAGGTATAGTGACAATTTCTATATTATATACAATTTCAATAAACATTGGCAAAACAGGCCAATCTCATACATTGTGGGGGCCTGAAAAATAATTTGCTGTGCGGCTTAGTATTATCTAGTTACGCTACTGAGTGTCAGATCTGGTTTGTGCCTCCTGGACAGCAATGGTCAACCAGGGACATGTGCAGTGAAAGCCAGGTCTACTTCCACTGCACATTCAGGAATTCTGAATGGAAAGATATGACTACTTAGTTTGGAAGAAGGGTATTTGACTATTAAATTCAGAGAGTCAAACAGAATGAAAATACCAGCAATTTAAAAGTCATACAATGCACAGCTGGAATGAACTGGTTACTGCTAGACATTCTGACAACTAGATGCTTTCCTTCTGTTAGCAGCCATACGCTATCAGCAAGCAGAACATCATCACTTGAAAGAATAAAAAAGTGTGGCCTTTAATTCCTAGATATTTCAGTTTAGTCTGGGCAGCTGAAAGCCCCTTGGGTAGTATTGCCTGAAGTTTATTATCGTGTACATAGAAATATATGCTTTGAACACTTGAATAGATATTGTTTTAGGTAGATGATTGAAAGAATAGATAAACAAAACAGGGCTTGAAGAAATGTAAATATCAAAGTGAAAGTTCATTAACTTCTCTGGAAATGTGGCTCAAAGGCTACATTTCTAATATGTACCTTATTGAGCCAGAAAAAGCTTTCTGACTCTGAACTCTGCACTCAATTGCATGTCAATTCCTTGTTATACACAAAGGGGCAGTTCATCTCAAATTTACTTTCAGTATGATGCAGGCAATGATGTTTTGAGTCAATTTACAACCAGTCTTTATTGTTTTTTTTTAATTATTTGCATTACTATATTGCCTCTTCCCTGTCTAATATTTTTTTGATTGCCAGGGTCACGGACAGAAAGATTGCTTTTAATGTTATTTAGTAATGCATCAAATACAGGCCCTCGCCTTCTGATAATTAGGTTTACTTTTTAAACCACTGCTTAGGTCCACTACTGTTATTTGGAACCTAAATAACAGTTTAGGCTCCAAACTACAGAAAAAAACTTTAATTATTTAAATACACAAACAAAAAAAACTGAAAAAGTAAAAAATAAAAAAAAAGATAATAATAAAAAAAAAAAACGTAAGCTGGAAATACATGATTAGATTCAGTTGGGCAGTTTCGCTGATTGTGACTGTTCTTCCCAAACCACTGGGCATGGAAAATTTCATTTGCAGACACACATAAAAGAAAAATTGTTTAATAACAATAGCAAAAATGTGGTACGCTATAACTAGGCTGCATGTTCTCAATATCAACATTCATATAGTAAATACCTGTCTTGCAGTAGGATGCAATGGTAAATGCCTATGTCAATAGCCTACAGAGTGTGGCAGATAGTGAAAGGATCAATGTTTTGTCATTTGTTAGCTCCCTGACATGGGCTGTGATTAGCACTGCATCCAACCATATGACTGATACAGCTATCTACACTGTGGGGCTATTTAAGTCCAAATTTATCTCAGTATTTCCTGCTACAAACTCTGATCAAATCCGCTCAGATTTCTTACGCTTATTTATTATTATATTTTCCCGCAAATTTGCTCTGCGGAGAAAAATCTGATTTTTACGATTTTTCCAGATTTTTCACCTGAAAACTAAGATTTCTTCTGCTTTTTGCCAGAAAACTCTGAAAACTTTGGGGGATTGCACGAAAACCCAGCACACATCAAGAAAATATTGGGAATTCTCCCATTGACTTATATGCAATATCGACAGGTGTGATATGCCGGATTTTCAGATTCAGACTTTTCCATCCTCAGGGTTTAATAAATTCCGAAAAATTTGTGATTTTTTAAAAGTCCAATTTTATATAAAATAAAATCATGATTTTTGCATTCAGAGTTCAGTAAATAACCCCCTGTGACTCTATAGATCACAAAACACATGGCAGTGCATTTAATTGTGTCATTATCGACAAAGTTGTGGGATTCATACTGTGAAGCAGTCAGAAATCCAGTAAACAAAATAACAATAATTTCAAGCTTAGAGTTGATAACATTGTTATTATATAGAATTTGGTTCAACATTAGAGTCTTAATTATGAATGAGCCATTGTAGTACACTAAACATCATATATATTAACCAGGCATTGAGTTAGGTTTACCGATGATCAGTTGGGAAATCCTGCCCTTTCTTTCACATTAGGAATTTGAACAAAAAACTGTTAAAATAAAGTTGTTTTTTAACATTGTCAGAGCCATCCAGGGAATCAATTACTCAGACGCCAAAAAGATCACATAATTGGTTATGAACAATAAAACATTTTTATTAACTTTTTCCTGATAAATGTAATCATTATCTTTAAAATATTGATTTAATCCCCTCTCCTGGAAGCATTATAATTATCTATTAATAGAGTCAGCCGATTCAACACTTTATTGATTGGTCATTGAGATAATAAGTACCAATGATAGCTATTGATTGTTCAGTAGCAATCAGAGGTATATCTGTCCCATAGCTTAATTTAAATTCTTAATAGAAGAGACAAATTTTTCCTCATCTCTTTTCTTTCAGACCAGAGCTAATGGGTATCAAGCTATCCACACGGTACCTATGCTCATAGTAGGGAAAATGGCCTATTAGAGGTATGTAGGGGGTTGAACAGGAAGGTGCTCCAGTCTTATATCATAACACTGTAAATTAAATACATCTCTTGCCCTTGGGAGTTTTTTGTTCTTTAAAGAAAAATCAGTGGATTAGCATTTGTTTCAACAGAGGGTAATCCTTTATTATTACTTAGTAGTATTAATACAAGTTGTCTATTCTATCATTTAACAAAAACAACAGTAAAAATTTTGCAAAGGCTTTGCTATAAAATGTGAAAAGCACTTATTGCCCATAATAATGTTGAATGAAAAATTGTAGGCAGCACTTTGCACTTGAGAAGAAGAGTTCTGCAGTGTTTTTGTTCATACATTAAATTACAGTATTATTACCACCTTGGGCAAATACAAACACAGGCATATATAATGCACTTCAAAATAAAGCTTGCTGGGTTAAGATAATTGGATAATAATGTGTCATTATGACTCCGTCACCTGCACTCTAGATGGCAGCATCTACTTGTTGAATTTGACTGTATAATACAAGTCTGTTCTGAATAATCCAAACATAATATTGGATGAATAGGTGAGGTCATTGTTATTTCATTCAACATTTTCTGATGTGATAATACTTCATATGGCATTTCAGTTTCTAGAAGTTAAATAAAAACAATTTAATGCTGAAACATTATCCTGCAGTAATACAACCTGTATAATCTGTTTAATGATGTTGTTAGAGGTGAATGGAGACATATGGCCCCGTTAAGCAGAAAATAGAATACGCAAAAAAGGAGGCTAAAAATTATGCATGTGGTTGTGTGTCTGCCATTGTGTATATGGGTTTTTACATATTATACAAAGTTCTCTCTCTATCTATTTATATATCTATGGAAACAAAGATTGGAATTGGCCTTTACAGAAGGTAAAGCTGGACAACAAAGAAGTAGGTTTTTAACGCAAACCTGGACAGAATTACTGACAGATAAAGGCCTTTATGAGTGATGGGTGAATAAAATTTGCCAGGCACGAATTCACGACAAATTTCCGCATTTCACCGTGGGCTGATAAATTTGCGGAACTGTGTAGAAAATTAGTCGCCAAAAAGTCTGCTGTGTCAAAAAAAAATTGAGCGCTCGCCAGAATAAAAATTGCCGAGCATCAAAATTATTCTGACTCCCATTGATTTAAATGCATTTGGACAAAATAGGCGTGCGCATAAAAATCGCATGCGGTCGTCGAAATTGATACAAATCAAAATAATTTTGAAGCTCATTGACTTCAATATATTTCATGAATTTCTCGCCGTTTTGCAAATTTTGCAGGAAATTTGCAAATTTTACGACAAAGCAATACAGGACTAATTCGCCCATCACCAGCCTTTAGGGTTTAGTAATAACTGGTCTGTGATTTGTCTCATAATCCATAGCAACAAATCAACAGGTACCTTTTAATGATTACCTGTTTAAACACATACATCTGATTACTATCCACTACTAGTTGTGGGCAAATGTTAAATATTTTAGTTCATTACATTTGTATCTTATAGTTAAAGACCTGGAGCGTGTCCTACAATTCTTGTTTATGTGAGTGATTTTTTTTAACTAGTGGAGCTGCTTCTAGACAGGAAATCAAACCCCTATCTTCCACTAGAATCACAAAAAATGACTGAAGCTGTGTTATTGGGGACATCATATAAAAAATATAGTTTATCAGAAATTATAAGAGAAATGGTGACGGGAGAAAAAAGGAGGTCAACAAGCAACAAGATGTACAGATAACAATCACAAACCAGCCATATTTTCTAAAAATATGGTCAGAAGAAGTTGAAACTTGTTGGCACTTACATAAAAAATTGCTTTAAAAATGTGGGCTCATGAGTGCATTATAAGGCCTGTCTCCTGCTTGCTTGAGTTTTTCAGTCACTCTGCTTTGTGTTTGGTACATGGTGACAGCAGAATATGAACATGGCAAAAGATTGCGCTTAGTGGCGGAACTAGATGTTGCTGGGCCCCACAGCAAATAAATTTTAGGGCCCCCAACATATCCAGTGTTTGTCCTGTTTTACCAATATATGTTCAAATTGCTCATCAATGAGAGCCTCATGGGACCCCCGTACCTCCTGGGCCCCCTGCAGCCGCAGGGTCTGCTTCCTCTGTAGTTACGCCCCTGATTGCGTTTAAATAGATGTTGGGCTGTGAGGAACTGAGCCTTGATTCATGTTGCTTTTATTATTCTACTTTCGCATATACCCTGACCTCGGCCTGACTTCAACTCCTGTTTACTTTTTCATCTGATCTGACCTTGGCCTGACTCTGACCCTGCCTCTACTTTATCATTTGATACTTTGATCCAGTCCTAGAAGTTGGTGTCAGTTCCTCATTCTAGACCAACAACTTCTGCCACTCCTCCACTAGTGCAGTTTTGTCTCCATCCCAAGTTCTGTTATCTGAGATAGGTATAAGAGAGGCTTAGCTTCCTCATCCTTATGACATCCAAATGACATCATATGAATGATATTTTCAAACACTGAAGCTTATGTTAAATAATCTTGAGTTTATCTAGAACCAAAGCCCAGGAATGTTGGTATAATTCACTGTTCAAAAAAATTATTTTGATTTATTTAGTAAACAATTAGTAGACTAGGAGACATTTTGACCCTCCCTAGAAACATGGCCATTAGGTCAGAACTGAAAAGTTGACTGATCGAATGCTCTAAATAGTTTCCAAAGGAAGATCCCTGGAGCACGGTTCATGCTACTAAGTAT
Organism: Xenopus petersii; assembly: GCA_038501925.1. NCBI lineage: Eukaryota > Metazoa > Chordata > Amphibia > Anura > Pipidae > Xenopus > Xenopus petersii. The sequence goes on along the minus strand of CM076673.1, from coordinate 127,986,556 downwards.
CGGTATGGGTAATTTGGAAAACATAGTATAACTTGATTATACCGGTCAGACTCAGACTACTATTCTAATTAGCCTGTGTTTTTCTGATTAATTCATTGATAAATTAACCAGAGCAGTCAATGCTACAGGCTACTTCCTTCTCTATCATCAGTGCCATCAGTCTGAACATACATAGATTTTCCCAGTCATCACGCTGCTTTTTAAGGGACCAGGTAAAGGTGTTAATAGTTGCAGGTCAGATCTGTATTGTTCTTATAACCTTCTCCCACACTATCATGGCTTTTTATATTTATTTACACATGCATTAATCTTGCACTGTTTACACATGTGATACAAACAATAAGTGGCACAGCAAAAATCATCATTTATATATATTGTGCCAGAAAGTTATGCAGTGCTTTAAAGTAATATAGCAAACATGTAGCATGCCACACATGGCCAAACAAGGGTTGGAGAATAAAGCATGGTAATTACCTAATCCTAGTACAGATCCTGTTGTTTTGGAATCCAATATTTGAAAAGCAGAAAAAGGTGCAATACTTTTCAGCAGTCCACTATAACACTTAAATTAAATATTAATTTCTATATTAAAAAAAAAAACGCTGCATTTGTAGATATTAAACCAAAGGGGGGCTCTAAAAAAGTTGTGGGGTGTTAGGTCATATAATATAATCCTTCTCTCAAGATCAAAGAAGACTAAAGATGCCAAACCCCGTTCTAATAATTGACAATGGACTGTCAAACCTGCAGGTTTTCTGGATATGATGCTATCATATTTTGCTGTATTGCTTTACATGTTGAAGTGAACTTTTTTTCAGTCTAAAATTGGTAAGAGCTGACAGCACTTCTGTTTATTTTCAGTAGATGTTAAACAGATGTAGCCTAATATCCTCATGGGCTTAGTGAAGGATGATGCAATAATGTGAATTGAATTGTAACATTGCCAAGTTTTGCAATCTTTTCCCGTTTGAGCACAGCATACTCCTCAGTAATTGCATTTGGAAATACACAGAAAATAAATGCACTTACAGTATAAATTAGAGCACTGATGCTTCCTTTGGGGTGCAATTAATACAAATGTAGTTGCATGACATAACCATACACAACAGAAGCCATTTAGAAAGGTTATGGGTCTTATGGCTGCTGAGCAATATAGCTACCAGGTGGACAAAAGTTTCAGGAATTGACGTAAGCCATAGGGTTAAATAAGTACAGAGGAGCAGGTTTTTTTGGTTACATAAAACAAGCAGATCCACAAACAAACAGAAAAGGCAGCTGGTTGTGTGCTCTAAAACAGTTCGAACTCCATTTGAACCTAATTATTCTAAGCTTTGTTTGTTATCCTTACATTCACACTGTTTGCTCATTGGCATCACACACCAGGAGAAATGTATCATTATAAAAGCAAACAATAAGGCTGGATGGTGGTATCCTTACTTTGCTATAATCGTTCTGCCTGCACAAGATCTCAAACAAATAAACAAATAAATAAATATAAAAGAAGTAAACCCTTACAGTGGTTGTAAAGTTGTCATATCTAAGACACAAAACAAATGTGGCAGGTTTTAAATGATTGAAGTCAAATTTTTAAAGAGATAGTACATGATAAATTTTGATATTCCAATTTTCAAATTTTTTGCCAATTCAAATTGAAGTACACAAAATAGCTTGAAATTAGAATTTTTTCAATTTGAAAATTCACCTCAACCATTGATATATCTGTCCCTTAAAAATTCATATTATTGCATTTATATAGAATAGGATTTGATTTTTTTATTAGCTAATTTGGCACAAATTGTATATATTTTTTAATAACATGCATATAAAAGAGGACTATTTGTAGCCATGGCATATATACATTCAACAATAATAAATAAAAGGGGCCGATATGTCGGTCACCATTTCTACTTATTGATGGGGTACAATGTCTTTTCCTAAAACATCTCTCTGAAGGAAGATATGTTAAATTGGAAGTATTCTTTCGAGAGTAGATCAGTTTCACAGGAGATACTTTGTTCACCATGGACAAGGCTGGGAAGCACAATGGCATGCTTTGAACCTGGGATTGCCATAGCCAAGCATGCCACTCACTATTTTTTGGTGAGAATTCTTTGGTTTCATTATTTTAGCTATCATCATATCATCTCAGTAATGTTTGTTTGTTTTTTCAAAAGCAGAAATACAAAAAGATAGTGAATTAGAAAAATAGTTTGAAGGACCACAAAAAGCTTTGACACATATTGGGACAAATTTGAATAACGTTTAAAGACAAAACTGAATTGGGGAAACACCAAAAACTTTTTCCATGATGTAAAATTGACACCAAATGTATATAGCTGAAATGTGTTGAACAACAAATATTGACAAATATAAAACTGCTGCCATCTGCATTTCCAATTCTATGTCCAAGCTGAACTGGGAACACAGGCATGCAGAAACAAGCTTCATTGCAGCATAACTGAACAGGAAAGTAAAAATAGGCACAGGTAAGTTAATTGGAAGGCAAAGTAGGTATTAGATCAGGCACGGTAAGGTGGGTACTAGAAAGGGCAGAGTAGATAATGGCACAGACTCAACAGGTAGGTAGGTATGTATAAGTAGACTATACAGCAAAACACAAAAGGGTTAACTAGTTCCAGTCGGCAGCAATCAAGACATGGCCACACCAGGCCAAAGTCTATACCAGAAGTTTAATATGAAGGGTTAAATCCACATTTGTACCTAGTTATCCACAAATGGCAAATTTGTCTTGCACGTATATGTCCAACAAGTTTTCTCATCATATGTATTTGATTTCCAAGTAAATGCCAATTAACAATGATTTCTGTTTCCTGGGAACTAAAATATTGTAAGTTACAGCATGGTAACAACAAAATATTTATGATTTATAATATTTTATAATTCCTTGGGACGTCAAGGAATGGCAAAATGGAGGTACCGTACGTCCACAATGGAAGATACCTTTAAGTGAATTTATTATGATTCATTAGATGAAGTGACTATGCTTACACATAGGGACACATTTACTTAGCTCGAGTGAAGGATTAGAAGGAAAAAAACTTCGAATTTCAAAGTGTTTTTTTGGCTACTTCGACCATCGAATTGGCTACTTCGAAATTCGACTACGACTTTGACTTCGAATCGAACGAAAAAAAAAAAAATCGTTCAACTATTCGAGCATTCGATAGTTGAAGTACTGTCTCTTTTAAAAAAACTTCGACCACTTACTTCGCCACCTAAAACCTGCTGAGCACCAATGTTAGCCTATGGGGAAGGTCCCCATAGGCTTTCCTAGCAATTTATGATCAAAGGAAAATCGTTCGATCGGTGAATTAAAATCCTTCGAATCGTTCGATCGAACGAATTGTGGTAAATCCTTCGACTGTGATATTCGAATTCGAAGGATTTAAAGTGGACCTGTCACCTACACATAAAAAACTGCATAATGAAAGTCCTTTCCAAATTAAATATGGAACCCCAAAATTTTTTTTCATTAACACATCCATACCTGTTATAAAGGTGTTTAAATATCTAAACTGTCAATCAAATATTACCTGCCCCGCCTCTATGCCCGTGGCATAGAGGAGGGGCAGTCAATTACTTGTACTTTCTATTCAGCACTTCCTAGATGTCACTGCTCTCCTCACATTCCCCCTTCCTTTCTCAGGCTCTATAATTGTGTAGGGCACTGCACATGGACATTAGGTCCCTCATTCTGGTTCATACACAAGATTTTGGGGTGATACACAATTTCCCTTAATAAACGTGTCCACAAAATGGCAGCTGCCTGCTTGCTGTGATTGTATAATTCCAAAACAGAAGGAAACAAAATTTAAATAATAAATACAGTGTAAGTAAAGTTTATTTTGCTCAACTAACATGATAGAAAAGAATTTGAAATTATTTCTTAGGGTGACAGGTCCCCTTTAACTTCCATGGTCGAATATTGTGGGTTAAGTAGCATAGGCTGCTAGTCCTGGTGCCAATATTGACCCTATCATTACATTATCCCATGTCAATCCTTCTGTTAACCTCAATAACTCTTAAAGTATGGGAAAGCTGCACGTTTTTCCTCCAACCATTTCACACAGTGATTATTTATTGTTCATAAGAACCACAAATTACACTGCCTTGGATGGCAAAAAGGCTGCGGTTGATTTTTTATGAGTAATGCATTGTAATAGAAATTTTATTACATTATGTTAGGAAGAGAAGGATAATCATACTCGGTGGAGTTTATCCATCCAGCTGTAAATTTATGAGGCAAACAGCGTGTCACATGAGTTATCAGTATGTGGAAACAGTTGCAAAACTCAACTCCATAGCGGCCCTGGTGAATTGTTATTTTATTTTTTGAATGTCTTATTTTAATCCTGGAAACTGTATTTGATTTGTTTGTAGTATCAAATGCAAACTAGTAATTAAATTTACACATTCAGCTTTTATAGGATAAAATTTTATCATGGTCCAAAATCATGCACAATACATCTATTTAGAAGAAAGGTATCATTTGTAAGCTTATATGGATAGTTTCAAGGCATTTTCAGCATTCACTGATAGAAGCTGCCACAGAGCTCCTTCTTTATACGCAAATATATCAAGATAATATGCATAGTATAGATGGTTATCTCCCTACCAGTAACAACATGGAACACAAGCTTTTATTTTGATTCACAATGATCAGATTTTATTAGAACTTTATCTGTTTTTAACTGGCAAGTTCAAAGTATAAACATGGAAATGTTATGTATTTGATTACATGTTCAGGACAAGATAAGCAGATCTGCATTCTTAATATCATTTTGGATTGAGATTAATGATCTGATCTGGCACATGTGCTTTAGTTTTTGCTAAGGAACTGCAGATCGCATTACCATGTGCGTAGCCTTGGGCTTGCTTCTGACTGAGGCCTCTTATTTAATTTGCCAATTTCTTTCAGTGCAGTAATAGCTGGCCAGCCATGCAAATAGGTCAGAGCTATTCCTGAAACATGCCGGCAGGGGTCAACTCATTGTATAGTGAAGGGCTGACTCATTAATTCTATATTTCTTCGTTCCTTCAGGCACATAATGCCTAATTACTTTTATTATGGGTCAACCCCTACTGTTATAGCCTAGATGCTTCACATATAGTCTATGCATACCATACAGTAGCTGATTTTGCACATTTATCTACATTACAGAACACTAACTTTGTACCTCCATAAATTTGTCTCTGTGATCAGTAGGGAATTAAAAGACGTTTGATGATCTGGATTACAGTGAACAGGATAGCTTACTGTACAGGTTTGAAATTTCAGTATCAGTGCCTCAAGCTTGTACATTAGCAGTTAACTTCTTCCAGTAATTCCTGTACACTCCATTAGCAGTAGTTTATTCTCTCTATTAAGGTTCACCTGCATCCTGCTACTGTGGTGTTCCTTTCTATTTTTATCTTTTTGGGTTTACTAGGCATTGCTTGGTGCAGCCAAAAAAAATCAAGTATTATATTACACATACGCAATAAAACTTTGCAAATAACACTTTGGTCCAAATATTGGGATCCTCCTTTTCGTTTTAGATTCCTAGAACTGGTCTCAATGCTGAGACAGAGAGAAAGAGAGGAAATAGCTTTTTCATTTATGAAACATTTCAAGTTAAAATGGGACAAGTGATATCTTTCACTAAAATAAAATGAATATAGTGTACCACTGGTGAATTGATTTAATGTCAATATACCTGTTTTCACGCAAATGTTGTTGGATTACAAACCCCAGCACATTTTAACATTTTAACATATTTACAAATCTTAAAATATTATGGGTCTTGTAGCTGTATTTTTAATGAAATATTGCTTGAATAACATTCAATCCCCAACTCTCCAGGGCAGGTGGCAACATTAAAATGCAAAAGCATGCATAAATCTGCCTTCTTATTCTTTAAAAAAAAGTTTAAAAAATGTTTTCCTATAAAAAATATATAACAAAGTATATTGTCCTTTAGGCTTGATTGCACTGTAATTTCATGAAGCCAAGGTTACACAATGCTCTTTGAATGTAAGATACTAGCAAGATGACTGACACAATGATTGTAAGCAGCATTCTCATTAATGGATTATCTTGTACTTGTAGATAAAGTTTTGGTGGTCTTATTTACAAAAGCAAGTGGCACAGTGATGGTGACAAATACTTCTCTAAATGATTGACCCCTTTCTTCACCCTGTTGTGAGAGCCCAGTGTATCCTCTAAGTAACCTGTGTTCTGCTGGGTATCAAGGGGGTTTCCAAAATAACATTATAGGGCCTATTTTTCTAGTTGAGTTTTAAGAGAATACTCACATTTTTCCCATTAACCTTTGGAACATGGTTTATGCCTTTATGGTTCTCAAATGTTTTGGGCTGTTTGTGCTGGTTTTCAGTTTATTGAAGGTTTTTTGGTGACAACTACAAAAAGTCGAGTTTTTGGAGCGGTGTTTTGAAAAAAACGCACAATTCTAATTAACTCTTGATTTTTTACAATGTTTTTTGCACCGATTTTTTAAAAGAAAAATTATTGATAAATAAAGGAGATTCAGGTTTGAGAGTTTGGTTGGATTTTTTTTAATAAAGTCAGAAAAAGGCGAGTTTTAGTTAATAACCCACTTACTGTATGTATCTGTCAAATATAACTATGCGTTTAAATAGTTTAAATATAACTATACATTTTTTTGTTAAGTGCCTCTAATCTTGTGACTTTGCTTGGGGTTCACAACTCACTGTAGTCCTGCTTCTGTGATCTGCATGAAGGGGTAGTTGAAGGTTAAAAATATTCTTCTTTTACAAAACTTTTGGATTTTTTGGATTTTTGAGGGATCATTGACTTCTTTGCCTATGTAATGATGAAAAGTGATATAAAGTGACATACATCTCACAGCTGCATTATTGTAAGTTTACTTAGACCTATAGTATACTAAGGGGCAGATTTATCAAGGGTCGAATCTCGAAGTACAAAAAACTTCGAAATCCGACCATCGAATTGAAAAACTTCAAATTCGAATATCGAATTAAAAGTTTTTTCACCGAATTTGGCAATCCTATGATCGAATAAAAATCGTTCGAACAATTACATTGTTTGAATCGAAGGTTTCGAGCAATGTAGGCGTACGATCAAAGGATTTTTATTCGATGTGTAAAGACTTGTTTGTAGATGTGTAAAGACAAAGTTTGTAGAAGGTCCCCATAGGCTAACATTGCAATTCGGCAGTTTTAATTTGGCGAAGTATTGAAGTAGAAGTTTTTTTAAAGAGACAGTACTGAATGGTCGAATCTTTGAACTATTTTTACTTCGAATAAAAGTCTAAGTAAATTCGAAGTTGTAGTATCCTATTCGATGGTCAAAGTATCCAAAAAATTACTTCGAAATTCAGACTTTTTGTACTTCGAAAATTCACTCAAACCTTAGTAAATCTGCCCCCAGTTGTTCTGACTAATGGTGCTCTCTGGGAGAAAAATAGCACACGTCCACATGAATAGAAACACTTCTACCTATGAAAGATGCTACCAATGCCACTACAAGGCAGGGATTGCTCTAGAAAACAGGGATTTTCCACAAATGATTTCCAGCAATGCATCTTTTAGTCTTTCACTTTCTTTTTACTCCCTGCCATGAGTCGGTTATAAAACACTCCTTATTTAAAGGAAGTAAAAAAAAAAAAAGCAAAATATGTCAATATAAGCATCCTCATTGGTAGCCTAAAAATATATTGTGATTATCAGTTTGCTCTATTAAAAATGTTTAGCATTCTCATAATTTAGCTTTAATTTTGGACCGATTATCTGTGATCAGTTTCAAAAGGTTGATAAAAAAAGTGCAGCATGTTAGTGATTGGGCGAATATATTTGGCAGGCACGAATTCAAAGCAAATTTCAGTGTTTTGCCGCCTGCAAATGTTTTTGTGAAACTGCATTGAAAATTCATTGGCAAAAAATCAGTGATGACAAAAAAGTCGTGTGTCAAAATTGGCGCATGCATACAAATTGCCGCGTGTCAAAATTATTTGGACCCCCATTGACTTTAATGCATTTGCACAAAATAGTCGTAAGTATAAAAATTGTTGATTGCGTCAAAAATTGTCGTTCATCAAAATGATTTTTATGCCCATTGACATGAATGCGTTTTGCAAATATTTGGAGCTTCGTGAATTTTTTTGTTGTCTGGCGGACAGATTCGGCCATTACTACATCATGTGCTTGAGTCTTAATATTATGTAGGAATTTGGAGTATAGTAGTGAGGATCTCCTCACAGAAGGCTATGAAATACAGAGAACTGGAGTTTATTTTATGGTGGTCCAAGCATGGTGCTTTATCTAGGTAGTCCGTGGAGCTTGTATGGCGTTCCCAAGAAGAAAAATTTTTTCCGACAATTATAATTTACAAAATTCATAAATGTGAAGGAAAAAAACACTTTTAAGTCAAATTAGAATAATTGGTATTCATGCCTGAAAAATGTTAAAGTCAGAGCTTAGGCCTAAGTATAATTTTATTGAGTAGGGCCATCTTCCTTTTATTAAACAATACTAACAATGCTTTGGAGAGTATCCTTATATCATTCAAACTGCTTGCTGTCAGTAACAATACCATAGGAAGATAGCCCCAGGAGAAGCTGACAGATGGTAGAACAGGATTTGACAGGTGAAACAAAGCTGAATAAGCTCTGCACTTCTTATGTATTATTAATTGTGGCCCTTCTCAATTAAAGATTGATGATAGATACAATAAATAGATAGACAGACAGATAGATAAAATGAATAGCAGAAGGCAAACGGAGATCGATACCAAATATTAAATAAAATCAGGCATATTTCAGCGTTCAAAGCTGTTTATATATTTATAGATACACATAGAGGAGTTAAAGGATGTATAAAATGTGGTGGTAATAAACAGTTTTTTTCCTAGGGTTCCCATATTTCGTGATTTGAAAAGTGTGTGAAGATCGTTTCAAAAGTTGCAAGCCATGACCTTTGCAAACAGTATTTAATGAAATAAATCATAGCCAAGTTGAGCTTTACTACTAAGTACTATTATGTATTCATTTTACTATTACTATATTTATTAACCGCTGTTGGCAGCCAACAGGAAATCTGGCAACCTTCACCAAGGTTATGATTTTACTGAAATGTGTATTATGGCACAGATGCTATAAATCCTTCCCTTAAATACAACTTAAGCCCTGTTAAATTCTTGTAGTCATCTTGTAGTAGCCGTTGTGTTTCTAACGCTTGGAAATACAAACTTCTCAGTTTCTAGTGTGGAACTCACAGGAGACTTTATAGTCGGACAAAGGTGAAAAAAAAAAGGAATGTTTACTTTTTACAAGTATGCTATATTGTCTAGGTGCCAAAAAATGTGCAGCATGAAATATCTATGATTCAGTCAGACATATTTATTTTTCAAAGGAGTTTTATTTCCTGCCAATTCTTTAGCAAGAAAACCTCGTACCATCTGTATGGAGAAGTTCAACCACTCCTGTTTTATGAATGACCTACAGTGTTTGAAACATGGAGCATGAACAAACATTTACTCTACTTTGAAACCCTGCTGTGAATATAATATTAACATTACTTTATTATTGAATTTCAGTTTGTGACAGCTTATTGGAAGCTTACTCAATCTCCTGCTTTGGCATCAAGTAATAATTCTCAGACAATGTGCAGAGAAAAATATTTTTTGCAATATACCATTATAATACAAATGGAGAGAATGCGTTAGACACTAATCTTTACACAGTGCCATTGTGTTCTTGTGACATGTTTGTTTTAGCCATCATGTCACTATATTTAATTCTTATAGTTCTACCAGCATATTTTGTATTTTTAAACACCACTCTTAAGCTTGGTTGTACTGCTAATATTTGCACAGCTGATTAAAGCAGTTCCATGTTGGTTAATATTTGAACAGTAAACTATTTATTGAAAAACGGATCCATTTAGAGCATATGCTCATATTTCATTATCGTGGCTTTGGTTTATGATGTTATGCGGTGTGGTCTGCATGGTCCTAAGTAAACCTTATTTACCTAAGTGGTAAGATTCAACTGCAGATGTTTTTCTTCTTTATTTCTCAGGAAAAAGATAATATTTGTCATGGCTTACCAGTTACATAGATATTTGTATTAAGCAATGTGCCAGCTGAAAGAAAATTCATAAAAAATACTTTCATGAAAGACTGTTCCAAGCTAGTCACCTAATATTTAGTATTTTACTGGAACACCTACGTATAAATAAGTCTCTTGTAGAATCTTGAGGATTACGGAAAGTGTCTCTCCCCTTAACAGTTCAACTACTTTTATTTTTAAAACAGTCATAAATAAATCACAATTTTTTTTGTTTCAAGGAATACTGCTAAAATTAATTTTAGATCCCTATATATTAAAATGCTGAATAGATATTTTAGAGCTATATTTTATTTAAAGGGCACTAATCCTCATTTTCATTGGATTAACATTACAAATAAACAGTTATAGATGTAGCATAAAGAAAGTCTTTGGTACAATAAACATAATGTCCTGCAACCTGCAATACAGATACTACTGGAGTTTGCATCAAACAAGTGTGTTCTTGAAGGAAACCTGCCACCATTACTCCAAATCCTTTTCTATCACGTTAGTTGAGCAAAATAAACTTTACTTACACTATGGGGCAGATTTATCAAGGGTTGAATTGAAAATTCGAATTTGAAATTTGAATTTTTGATTTTTTTTATGGTCAAAACTGTCAAATTAGATTAGGGAGTTATTCAAATTCGATTTGAGTTTTTAATAAAATTAGATTTTTGAGATTTATCATACTCTGGTCCTTTAAGAAATCAAATTTGACTATTTGCCACCTAAAACCTGTTGAATTGCTGTCAAAGTCAATGGGAGAGGTCCAGGGATGAATCTGGAGTTGTTTGCAGCCTTCATGACATTCGATTTTTTTACAGAAAAAAAACTCAAATTGAGTTTTTAAAATTCAAGATCAAATTCGATTGAAATTCTATTTGAGTTTTCAGGTCAATCTAATTCATCTGAGTTTAAAAAATTTGATTTTATAAATACATTTTGATTGGTCGAATTTCGATTTTATGGAGATTAGGGGAGTTTTTAAAAACTCACATGAATTCGAAATTCGACCTTTGATAAATGTGCCTCCAAATATATTATTTCATTTTAGTTTTCTTCATTCTTGGAATTTACAATCACAGGAAGCAGACAGGTGCCATTATATGGAGCCATTATATGGACACGTTTGTATCCACACTGCAAAATCTTGTGTATGCACCAAAATGGAAGACCTAAGGCCCATGCACAGTGCCCTACACAATTATAGAGCATGAAGAAGGGGGGAATGTGAGGAGAGTAGTGACATCTTGGAAGTGCTGAATGGAAAGTACAAGTAATTGACTGCCCCACCGTTATACCTCAGGCATAGAGGCAGGGCAGGTATTACATGATTGACAGATTAGAAATAAAAACAACTTTATAATAGGTATGAATGTTTTAATAGGAAAAATAATTTGGGTTTCATGTTTAATGTGCAAAGGACTTTCATTATACAGCCTTTTATGTATAGGTGACAGATCCCCTCTAAAAATGCAAAACTGAGTCGCATTATAACTGTGCTCTGATCCGGTCCGGCCAAAACCTGCGCATAAGTAACCACAAAGAGGACAATAGCAAGCAGGTTCGCCAGAGGGACTTCACGCAACCATGGGGAAGAAAAAGCAGAAAGAAACAGTGAGGATGATGTCTCCATACCTGCATAAATACGGGACTACAGAATCCCAGGCGGTGTCCCAAGGTGGTGGCGATGATGGAGGCACAACAGCTGGATCCCCTAGCTCCAACTACGCCATGTCAGAGGAGGACAGCAGAAGCCCGCGAGGTACTACACATCAGGTAATGGGGGACAGATAATTATACCCCAACCCCGGTTACAGAGGCAGTCCTGGCACAGCATCTAGCCACACTGAAAGACACATTAACAACCACCATTACCAACACTGTGGCGCAGGCGATATCTAATCCCAAGGCAGAGTTAACAGAGCTAGGGGACAGGACAGATAGAATTGAGTGGATGATATAGTATAAAGCCATAATGATTTAATGGAAGAGAATCAGGCAATGCGCACAGATCGCAGGTTTAATATCAGAATCAGAGGGATCCCTGAAACAATTAAGCAACCAGATCTTAAGGCATATCTCAAGAACCTCTTCTCCACACTGGTCCCAGATTTACCCCCAGAGGCCTGGCGTCTGGCAGAGCACATAGAGCTCTAGGCAATCCGCCTCCCAATTCCAAACTGCCAAAGGATGTTATTACAAAACGTAATTATTTTGAGAGAAAAGACAGAGTGATTTCAGCAACCAGAACGCGCCAAACATAGAACACCTAGGCGGTCAACTGCAATTGTATAATGACATTTCATCTATTACCTTGGCTAAGAGGCAAGCATTAAGGCCGCTCACGCAAATTCTAAGAGATAAGAATATGCCATACCATTGGGGATATCCCTTCAAACTCATCACTACCAAAGATGGCAGGCAATACACCCTGTCAAAATCTCACAACAGGAACACTTTCTAACAGCTTTCTAACCCCTTCGTCATCCCCTAATCAAAATAAGCTGCAACCACTATGGGAAGCAGCATCAGAGAGAAGACGGCAAAGCATGGAAGGAGAGAACAGTTGGCCTTGCTCTTTAACACCTACTGTACCTACATTCCCCTGCACATATTGGGAAAATATTAGATCTACATCCCGAAGCAATCCAAAAATGTTTTCTTTTATAATAGGACTGGACACAGCTAAGTCATGCTCATGTTTATTCTCATTAACCAGCCGGATTTTGCACTGACCCACACTTACAGAACTTGGAGGAACAACATCCTCCACTAAATCCCCTGGGAAGGAGCCCTGAAGGGGTGAAAATATTAATCTACACCCAACTTGGGATACAGAGTGGCTATCCTAACATATACCATCTTTAAGGGTACGATATGCATATAGAGTAACTCACAAGTTTATGTCAGAGATTGCAGAATGGTCATTTTCCACACTTTTATTATGCTTCAAACCAGAAAAAGAAAGCTAGAGTAGCAATACTGGTTAGCAAACATACAAAATTTCAACTTAAAAGACAAATATTAGGCCAAAATGGCCATTATATAGAGGGTACTTTGGAAGGCACGCAAATTGTTATTGTGAAACTATATGTTCCCAATGTCAGACAAATACTCTTTATGCATAGAATTATGAATAAGTTAGCACCATAATCAGAAGCTAATAATCGGTGGGGATTTTAATATGACAGTCTTCCAAATGAAGGATGTTTTAAGACCTACTCCACACGGACCGAATAGGGAAACGGACCTTAGATCCCAGAACTTTAGGAAATTATTAAGGAAAGCCTTACTTATAGATATATGGAGGATTAAGCACCCACAGAAAATGTACAATCGTATAGACTATTTCTTTATCTCGCCCAAATGAAGTAACCCCAATCTTACAGTGGATATTGATCAAATCACGTGGTCAGACCATGCTCCCATACTATTAACTATACCCCGACTGGCAGAACCTACTCCACCCAACATATGGAGATTGAATGAATCCCTCCTAAATTCTAGAGAAGCCCAAACCACATTTGCGAGAAAGTTAAAAGAATATTTTCAGATAAATAAGGGGACAACCCAAGACCCAGCCATATTGTGGGAGGCTTATAAAGCCTTTATTAGAGGAGAGCTGATATCTCATGCAAGTACAATTAAAAAGGAAAGAGTCAGGGCAATAAACTATATGAAATGCTCACTTCACCAATTGGAACATAAATATTTTTATCAACCAACGACACGCCAATTTTTGAAAGACTGTAACCTACCCATGCTAACAGACATAGAGACTGAAGCCCTTAACACTGATATCACAACGGAGGAAATAACAGAAGCTATAAAAAGCTTTCCTACCAAAAAAGCCCCAGGACCAGAAAGCCTGACATATAAATATTATAAAGTATTTTTAAGTAAACTCCTGCCGACTATGCAATGCCACTTCAATAACTATCTACAAGAGACTCCCATTCACAGGGAGACATTAAAATCATATATCACTGTACTTCCGAAGGAAGGGAAAGATCATACATCTTGTGTGAATTATCACCCTATATCCCTCCTAAATTCAGAATCCTGCCATGCTTGATCCACACCAGGTAGGGTTTATTAAGAATAGACAAGCGGGAGAAAACACAAGGCGAATTATTGACTTGGTTGATAACCTAAATAGAACATCAGAAGAGGCTATATTGCTAAGTTTAGACGCCGAGAAGGCGTTTGACCGTCTGGACTGGGGCTTTATGTTTGCTACGCTAGAAAACATGGGCTTTCATGGTTCTTTCATGAGCGCACTAAGATCACTATATTCCCAAACGACAGCTATTCTTAAGACTGCAGGGCTACTCTCCCAACCAATGAGCATCAGCAACGGGATGCGATGGGGTGCCCCTTGTCCCCACTTTTATTTGTACTTAGCATTGAACCATTAGCAGCCCATATACGCAATAACCCAAATATAGCAGGAATTAAAATTAGGGAGATGGAATACAAAATTTGCTTATATGCAGACAATGTTCTTATGACAATCACAAAATCACTAAGATCCCTACCAAATCTCCACCAAACCATAGATAAATTTGGACAACTATCAGGGTACAAAATGTACCAGGCAAAAACAGAAGCTCTCTCAGTACATATGACAGATCAGCGACTAAAATTACTAAAACTGAACTTTAACTACAATTGGCGAAAAGAAAACATAAAAAACTTGGGGAAACATCTAACAACTAAATATGAAACCATGTATAAAACCAATTTTGCCCCATTATGGAGGAAATTACACACTGACTTAAGCACTTGGCAGAAATACAATCTCTCATGGTTTGGCAGGATGGCTGCTATAAAAATGAATGTGCTACCCAAGATATTGTATTTCTTCAAAACATTACCTATTCCCATTCCACGGGGTAGGGAAATCAGTCAATTTCAAAGTGAATGTATGAGATTCATTTGGGGAAGGAAACGCCATAAAGTGAATCAGAAATATTACAAACTAGCCGATCACAGGAAGGATTGGGATTCCCAGACCTCCATAAATATTATATGGCGACTCATATGAGCCAAATGATCTGTTTAACACAAAAAGAGGCCTTTACAAAATGGGCGGAAATTGAAATGTTACTCTCTGCTCTGACACACCCTAGCACGTTATTTTGGTAAGAAATGGGATACGAGTAATTTACCAAGAATGATACAATTCACCTATAAATTATGGAATCAAAAAACAAATAGGCTAAGACAAAAAATTAACATGTCCTCACTCACACCATTCCTATTAAATCCAGCCAGAAATGATATACCAACTACATGGGCTCAAAGACTATATGTACTTTAGACTATGACACTTTGTACATTCAGTGTATCCAAATTTGCACAAAAGGGACTCATTGTACTGTGAAAGTCTTTACATGCATCTAGTCACAAGAAAAGGCCTGATCTCGACCTTATATAACTTTTTAAACTAACGACCGATAGAGGAAGCACCACATACTTATATGACCCACTGGGAAACAGAACTGGGCACTATGATCTGTCTGGAACAATGGGGGGGAAATATGGAGAAATGCTTCTAAAACATCAATATGCACCACTCATAAAGAAAATAAATATAAGATTCTTTTTGAATTGTATCATACCCCTGCTTTGCTACATAAACTCTTTCCAAATACACCAGATGCATGTTGGAGATGCCAACAGAATCCAGACACATTACTGCATATCTATTGGACATGTCCAGTTATAACATCTTTGTGGGATATGACAACTTATATTTTATCAAAGATCACATGCCTTGCAATAGAAAACGATCCATTGACTCATCTATTGGGCCTGAAAACCTAGGCAAACGTACCCAAAAAGTTGCCCAAAGTATATTAATGGGAACAAGATGCTTGATTACTGTTCACAGGAAGGACCCTGCAGCCCGCCCATGTTAGAATTAATCAACAAAGTACAGCAAATATGGAGAATGGAGTACCTAACGGCCGTGTTGCATGATAATTCATTATCCTTTATGGAGCACTGGTTCTTAATGGACTCATATAATGGTCAACTACAACACCAGGTGTGACAACATAGCATGTAACAATGGGTACAGGATGGTACTTTGTCTTTTCGTTAATTATATTACTATCAACAATGCCAAATTGCCGTACATATCTCTAATGTTGGAATGCACTTAAGGGGCATTCTGTTTCTTAGCACAGCCCTTGTCCTATCTTTCTGTTTTTTCCTAATATATTTTACAATGTGATGTCCCTACCATATGTAAATGCCAAACCAGTGACATATGAACCATATAAGTGACATATGAAACACCTTCTGCCAAAAAATTTAAATGTTTTATACTTTAACTGTTTTTATTGCCTTCTTTTTGTGTTGCTTTTATTTGTCTTTATGTGAGTTTGGAAAAACCAATAAAAATATGGTTAAAAAAAAAAGCATAGCTGTTTTCTTAATACAATTTTCACATTTCCAAATCCATTCCACATAAAGACCCAATAGAGTTTGTTGGGCTGTTAATGCTCTGGGTAATGTGTGTGGTTAATAAGAGCTAATGAGTATCAGGAATCAACACTAGGGGGCCGATTCACCAAGGGTCGAATATCGAGGGTTAATTAACCCTCAATATTCAACTGGGAATTAAAATCCTTCGACTTCGAATATTGAAGTCGAAGGATTTTAGCGCAAATAGTTTGATTGTTCGATCGTAGGAATAATCCTTCGATCGAACGATTAAATCCTTCGAATCGAGCGATACGAAGGATTTTAATCCAACGATCGAAGGATTATCCTTCGACCAAAAAAACTTAGGCAAGCCTATGGCGACCTTCCCCATAGGCTAACATTGAGTTCGGTAGGTTTTAGATGGCGAACTAGGGGGTCGAAGTTTTTTCTTAAAGAGACAGTACTTCGACTATCGAATGGTTGAATAGTCGAACGATTTTTAGTTCGAATCCTTCAATTCGAAGTCGAAGTCGAAGGTCGAAGTAGCCCAAAAAATACTTCGAAATTCGACGTTTTTTTACTTCAAATCCTTCATTCGAAGTTAGTGAATCGCCCCCTGTGTCTTATAAAAGGGCAAATGCATCATTAGCAAATAGGAAACAGAAGGAAACCTGGGGAAAAAAGAAACATTTTCCTGCAGCATTATTATGGAATAGACAATAAGATAAATCACACCCCTGAGTTTCATAACAGCAAATATAATGCAGTCTTTGTAAAGTTTTTTGGATATCCACAAATGTAAGATTCCAAATGTAAGATTCTAGGTTCTGAGATAATATTACTTATTGCAGATGAAGAAGAAGAAGAGTAAGCATGCACAGGAGAAGTAAAAGCTTTTGTTGCCCTGATTTGAAACAAAGGCTAGAAACATGGCACTTTACAAGGCTGCCAACCACAGTGGGGCATGGAACCCCTTTTGGCTGGGTAAACTATTTTTTGTTTAATGATCCCTATAGACAGGATGATATTTTTGTCAACAGAGACTGGCTTGTAGCAATATTTTTAAAAAGTTGAACTACCCTTTAAGAATTCTCAAGGGTTCTGTATATTGTAGAAGTCTGCAAGATCCAGGTGCAATTTGAGAACATCTTTCTCAGGCTTGTTCATGCTTGGCAAAATTGACCCAAGAAATTAATCTGATAAGAAAAACAGAGGCTGTATCTCCAGGGTAGATTCTATAAGTACACTGTAGACTGCAGTATTAACTAAGAATAAACAAACATTATTTATATCACATCACCCAATGTGCATTGTTCTGTTCTTTTACATTTACATTCTAAATTGAATTGATTGTCTAAAATGCAGTGCAATGAGATTAAAAACCATACAATGTGAACAGCCACTGATGAATGTAAAAAATGATAGCATTTTCCGTCTGGAGAAATCTTAATGCCATGTAAATGCTCAACTCTGTATCTAAATGCTCCTTACTAGAACCATTCTCCTCAAAGTAGGATATGCCATTATTCCACTCTTTTCACTGTTCACCATGTTTTGAATGTATGAGACATCTGAACAATCTTTAAAAAAAAGCAATATTATGTTCTCCTGCTGGATTGTCTAATAAATTCCTTAAAGAACATAGGTTCAGCACGACCCCTCCTTTTTCCTGCTGTTTTTAATTTAATTTTACACTCTGCTGAGTATTTTTTGTATATGTCACATAAAAGTTTATCTAATGTGTACAATATTTCCTTACTATAACCGGGAATTGTAGCTATCAAGTCTGCTTGAATTCTGGTACCCAGCTGCTTGCTCAAATGATCAATATGTGTATGGCTTCTCTTGTTCAGAATCCTCAACCATGAAATACTGGATTACCTTTATATACAGTAATGTAGGTCATAAATTTAGATACCTTTTGATATTTTCTGAATACCACATGCTCAGCTAAAGTATCAGAAGATATGTCAGAGTTAAACTTTGGTTTTTTAGCATTGAATATGGCAATGTTAGCCTATGGGGAAGGTCCCCTAAGGCTTTCCTAGCATTTTTTGATCGAAGGAAAATCCTTTTTCCTTCGATCGTTCGATCAAAGGAATTGCGGTAAATCCTTCGACTTCGATATTCGAAGTCGAAGGATTTAACTTCGACGGTCGAATATCAAGGGTTAATTAACCCTCGATATTCGACCCATAGTAAATGTGCCCCTAAGTGTAGGAAAGCCATATTTGCTAACCATCTTTTTTAGAAATGTTATCGCAAAGTTTTTTTTCTATTCAATCCTTTTCTATTCAATCCTTTCATAAGCAGTACTGTGGCATGATCTAGTGCCATATTACTATAGAGCAACCAGATTTGCCTGTACTATGTCTACACCTTTTTTGACCACCACAACTAATTCGGTCAACAGCTACAGTTTTCCTATATATGTAAATGGCTGCTATGTTTAAATTATAAAAGGGTGAATTGTATAAAACGTACAAATGTTTATGGGTCTTTTGCCATCGTACAACTCTCATGCCTGTGCTATCAGCAGAATGAAAGTGTAGCTGCCTCAGCTATGATTTTTAAAAGAACTCTATGAATAGCTCAGGCACCTGAGCTTAGACATACTGAAAAGACAATCTGCAGTATCCACATTTTTCTGACTTATATGTGATTGTGTGTTTGGAATGCAGAAGCAGCAATATTCTTAATGATCTGCTTAGGGTTGCAGGAGAAGCAAACCTGGCACACTGTGGAGATAGTCCTTTAAATGAAAGGGGATCTGCCATATGTCTACTAATAGATATAGAATGCTTCTGTGAATCAGAAAAAAATGCAAGTTTGTAGTTCTATATATGCTGAGAGTACTGAGAAAATTTTTCTTGATTCTAAATGTAAACACATAGAATGCTGACTTGTCCTCATAGGAGTCATCAGTGGTCAGAAAGAGCAATTGCCCAATATGCTTGTTGTACCTCTAAACCAATTTTAAAGTAAATATTTTATGGAAGCGTTAATTATATATATATATACTGTATATATATATATATATATATATATATATATATATATATATATATACTGTATATATATATATATATATAAAAATTAAGCGTAGGACTGGCCAGATATGGGATGACTTTGACGTAGTTGGCCATCTTAAATATATTGCAATATATGGACAAACAATCCCTGTGTTGTTTAAAGAGTAAGGCATTTTTTAGTAGCAGTATGCACAAAATGTCGCTGTCTTAAATATATTGATAATGGGTTGAGTGCAGAGGACCTCTTGTATTTGACTATATATATATATATATATATATATACACTCTAACTACTGTTTACTATTTGATTCCCATAATAGCATTATTGGACAACAATGCATTTTTGTATCAGTACTTAAATGTCCTTTTCTTAATCTTAATCCTGCCGAATTGCTATGTTAGCCTATGGGGACCTCCTAGAACCCATAGCCAACATTTGGCTAAGTTTTTTGAAAATCGATCGATCGATTAAATTGGTCGATTCGAACGATTTCTACAATTGATCGAACAATTTAAATTCGATCAAAATATTTTTCAATTCGATGGTCGAATTTTGAAGTTTTAGCACTTCGAAATTCGACCCTAAGAAAATGTGCCCCTTGCAGTTTGCAGTTTCAAACCACATCTCTAGTGCCCTACCTAGGGGATACCCAGGCCCTATATAGAAACATTATTATTCAGTTGCAGACATTTTATAATCAGTTAATTACATATTTACCTGTCTCTCATGTGTTGAGAAATTAACATTGGGGGTCATTTATCATGTGCAGGGCACTTTCCATGATTTCTGCATCTTGCACCATGCCCTGTGCTTTAAACAATTGCTGCAAAACGTATCGCTACCTGCGTTTGGCAGCATTGAATTCATGAGGGCCAGACAGGGGAGGAACTTAGGTATCCCCTCTACTGCCCACTAACTTGGTGTATAATTCAGATTTTTTTTATGCAGCCCAATGTATAGAGTACAGCCAGAGCTCAGATGCAAGTACTATTTGAATGAGAGAGACAAAGAATGTTTTTGTATCTTCTGTCTGATTGGCTGCCTACAAATTTCATAACCTTGAACATACATACAGTATATGGTTCATCTGTCTTGTCCATGGAAAACATACTGCTCAAGACTTTTTTCTTTCTTATGGGTGTTCTGTCTACACGTCAAACTGCTTAACAAGCTACATGGACACTCAAGACTAAAAACTTAAATGAAGAGAAATAAGCTCTCTGTTTGATTTATAACAAGAGTCCCCAAAATGTTTTTACCCATGAGCCACATTCAAATGTAAAAAGAGCAACACAATCATGAAAATGTCCCTGGGGATGTCAAATAAGGGCTACATGGTAGTCCCTGTGTGGACTGGCAGTGAATATGAGGCTCTACTTGTAAGTAGATTTCGTTTTTATGCAATTCAATTTTGCCTCCAAGCCTGGAATTCAAAAATAAGCACCTGCTTTGAAAACATTGACAGCTAACGTCCAATGGGTTGTTGAGCAACATGTTGCTCACAAGGCACTGGTTAGGGTTCACTGTATTATAACAATAATATAAAAACTATACAGAAATGGTAACGGTTTTGACAGTAGTAACTGTGACAGCAAGGACAACTATGAAAGCAATTTTAACTATAGTAGCAATGGTAACTATGAAAACAATAGTAACTATTGTATCAATGGTAACTATGGAAACAATAATTAATATGTAAACAAGAGTAACCAAGGTAGCAATGGAAACAATAGTAATAATAGTACCACTGGTAGCAATGGTAACTATAGAAATAACAAGAACTATACAAATAATAGTAACTATGAAGCCAGTGGCAACCATGGAAACAATAGGAACTATGGTAGAAATGGTAATTATGGGATTAATAGTAACTTTGGTAGCAATGCTAACTATGGAAATCAAAGGAACTATGGTAGCAATGGCAACTATAGAAACAATAGGAACTACAAATGCAAAAGTAACTGATAGCAATGGTAACTATGGAAACAGTATTAACTATGGCAGCAATGGAACCTATGAAAACAATAGTAACTGGTGTGTCTCTGTAAAATGCAGTATATAGCAAACTTAAAATGATATTGCTGCAATAGACAGTCCTAGCAACAAAGCTACACCTACTAAAGATGTTTGAACCACGCAGATAAAAAATAAATAAAAAGTTTTCTAACAATAGTGGCAATGAAGACAGGTAACTACTATAACAATAATATAAAAACGATGAAAAATATTATATTTTTTATCAATAGTAAATAGTGATGGGCCGGTTTGCTCAGTTTTACTTTGCTGAAAAATTTGCGAAATTCGAAAAATTCACGAAACAGCAAAAAAATTGCGAAATGGCGCTGGCAAAAATGTGCTGGCATCAAAAAACAATATAATAGTATACTATGGTAGCAATGGCAACTATGGAAACAGTAAAAGCTATGGTATCAGTGGTAACTATGGAAATGATAATAACTATGGTAGCAGTAGTATCTATGGAAACAATAGTAAGTAGTAATAAAAACAACAGTAGCAGTAACTATGGTATGAAAGGTAACTATGAACTGCAGAAACTATGACAGCAATGCCAACTATGGTAACTATGGTAACAATGGAAACAATAGTAGTAGTAACTATGGAAATAATAGAAACTATGAAAACAAGACTAACTGTGGTAGCAATGACAGCTATGGAATCAATAATAACTATGGTAGCAATGGTAAGCATAGAAATAATAGTAATATGGTAACAATGGTAACTATAGAAACGAGAGTAACTGAAGTAGTAATGGAAACAATAGTAAAAGTATTAACTATGGCAACAATAGTAACGATAGGAACTATAGAAACAATAGTAACTATGATAGCAGTGGTAACTATGGAAACAATAGGAACTATTGTAGTAGTGGAAACTACAGTAGTAGTATTAACTGTTGTAGCAATGGTAAATATGGATATAATAGAAACTATGGAAGCAATAGCAACTATGGAAACAGGAGTAACTATGGTAGCAATGGTAACTATGAAAATTATAGGAACTATGGTAGCAATGGAAACAATAATGAACTCATAGCAACAGTAGCTCTAAAAATAATAGGAACTATGGAAACAATAGTAACTATGATAGCAATGGTAATCATGGAACAATAGCGACTAGTAACTATGGAAACAATTGAAACTATGGTAGCAATGGTAACTATGGGAAAAAAGTGAAGAAAAAGTCCCTGGGGGTGCCAAATAAGGGATGTGGTTGGCTATTTGGTAGACCCTATGTGGACTTGCAGCCATCAGGAGGCTCTACTTGACAGTAGGCTTAGTATTTAAAACTTGCCTCCAAGTCTGGAATTCAAAAATAAGCACCTGCTTTCAGACCACTAACAGCAACATCCAAGGGCTTGTGAGCAAAATGTTTGGCCACTGTTTGGGTGTCCACCCAATATCCCAATTTTGCAAATGCTTTGGAGACCTTGTAGAACAGCATGTGCTTATCATTCATCCATTTTCTCTTAGCAACATGCACCACTCCTCACACCATTGATACAGTTGACAACAGGGGAAACCCCTAATAGGAAAAGGGGGACATATTTGTGCATGATGGCTCAGTGGTCAGCATTACTGATTTGTTTGATTTCATTATCAGCAGTTAGTTTGTATCTTCTCCTTATGCCTGCATAGGTTTCTGGCCATAAAAAATATACAGGAAGGATAATTGATTACTTATAAAATTAATTACAGTTTGTATGATAGAGACCTTAGATTGTAAACTCCACTGGGACAGGAACAGATGTAAATGATGTTTAATCTCACATATGCACATAATCTCTTATGAAAACTTTGGAAACTTCCTACTTGTTTCTACAAAATAACAATGCTGCTAATATTTATTTTAAACACATTTGCCAATTTATGAATCCAGACAAGTTAACAGAAACTCTTGAAATAAAAGTTCTGTATTTCTGTAACAACAAAAAAATTGAGAAGTTTTTGTTTCTAAATGCAAAATACATTCCTGAATGAGTGACTTTGACATGGGGAACACCATGGCTATTGCTTTTCCAAACAAGCTCCAGAGCTACTGAATAGAATTCTCATCTATCTTTGGCTGGCTGCTTGCCAAGGGATTTTATGCTAGATAGATGTATTTGCACAATGGGGGCAGTCATCTCATGTTAAATAAATCACTCTGTTTGGCAAATATTGACTCAAGCTGTTATACCTTTATGTCTTTCAGAAACTCACTCTGTTCAAGAGCTCCTCAAGCAAACAAGGGTGGGTGAAGAAAGTTTGTGTGGTGACTTGAGTCCATGTTTACTTTGCAGTTGTTTGTGTATGCTGCTCTGTGATTTGTGCGTACATCCTAGTGGCCTTGTAAGAGTCTTCTGTCGGTGATGATAAGCAAACAGACACAAAGAGAATAAAGGGAGAACCATTTATGCTTGAACAACTGACACTAATGAAAATATTGTATTATGTATGTCTGTGACATTTGCACATCATATTACAAATGTGTAAAAATACATGTATGTTTATATATAACTGCTTCAAAAATGAATGAAAGTATCTTACCATGCGTCATAATTATCTATTTCGTTTGAAATAGTATCCATAAATATATATCCAGAAATTGCTGAAACAAACCAATTCCATTTCCCATAAGGGCTCTTCACCAAATTAAGGAAAAGGTACAAAAAAAAGCAAAATGTGTCCCCCTACTATTATAC
This sequence comes from Xenopus petersii, assembly GCA_038501925.1. Taxonomy (NCBI): domain Eukaryota; kingdom Metazoa; phylum Chordata; class Amphibia; order Anura; family Pipidae; genus Xenopus; species Xenopus petersii. Next base: position 127,962,271 of record CM076673.1, on the reverse strand, counting down.
AGTATATCTGTCATTATCAGGCACAGATCATTATGCCTCTGGTATTGTCTAGATATTTACACCTGATTGTGTAATAGGTGATGATGGATGCAATTTGGGAGTAGGAAGGATGTGGACATCCCCTTGTAGTGTTTTCTTTTTTTCATGCATTATAATTGTATGGTGTTGTCATTGTAATGTTTTTTGCACCTTTTTGTTTGTACACACCATTAGACATAAATCATCGAGAACTGGCACCATGGGGCAGATTTACTAAGGGTGAATTCAAATTAGAATTTTGGAGTTGGGATTTTTGGTAAAAAAAAATGTTTGAGTTCTAAATTCACCAGTTTGACTTCAAATTTGAATGTGAGTGGCATGATTCTGCCGGATCATGCCACTGGAGGGAGGAGTTTAGGTAGTTTATTTAGAATTATAATTCTAAAATGTGTTGAAATCAATAATGTGATTTAAAACCTTCACTCATTCAATCCATATCTTTGGATAAGCCCAAAGGAATTGCATTAAGAAAGACATTGAGCTGTAGAAAAGATGCAGCAGGAAAACAACAAAACAAATAAAAAGAGTAAAACAGGTTCTACATGACCTTTTAATTTTAGCATTACAGTAGCATGTGTTTTTCCTTAAGCTTAAAGACATATGGGGAGAATGTCATAAAAGTCGATAATGGAAAAATATTCGTAATGCGAAACGTTATACCTCTGCGCGAATTTAACATAGGTGTGCAGTGAATGTAAAAAGCTGTTATTTTTGCTCCAAAACACCTTCAAGCAATTCTTAAAAGTGCGCAATAAAAATTTGCCATGGGCAATTAAAAGCAAATGCACCCCTGTGTATCATGTAAACTTCAGACTACACGATTTTATAAAATTTGCTCCAGAAAGATAGTGTATTCCTCATTGCAAGAAAAGGCAAAATTTGTTATCACCTCTCAAAAGTAGGCTTTTATTAGCGTCCATGACATTCAATAAATCATTGTTTTTGGGGACTTAGAAGCTGCAAAATGTCCAAAATGATAGCCTTGGTAATTTTTAGAGCTAAAGTGTGTCTTTGTCTTTGCATAGTGTGCACAACTGTGCTTTCTGTATCAGGAAATCTGTGCCCCCGTTCCCTAGTACATGTGCTAGAGGTAAGTATGGAGGCAATATTGGGTCTGTTTTTTTAGGCACAGGCAGACCCAGATGTGCCCCTGTGTAATATGCAGAATTTGCTTTAGGAACACAAGTCTTTCAGTGTAGTCAATAAACAGATATCTTTTCAGTCCATACCCAAAAATATTAGATATTAGACTTGGTGGGGTGTGTGCATTGCTTTCTTGCAAAAAAAACAAGAAAGTGCTAGTGCATTATACTCTTTTTGTTTTTGTTTTTTTAAATAGTAGTGTTTTGTGTTGATTTATTTAAAATTTCTGCAAAAAACTTTACTTGTCCCACCCATCTGTTCCACTTTCTGCTGCTTCCTTTCCAGAATGTGCAGAGGAGCATGAAGCACTCAGCACATTGCACTGTAGTATAGGAACCAATCAGCATCTAGGCTGAGCTGATAGGGAACAGAAGCCTGTCTTTGTTTGCAAGACTGCAGGACTGCTGGCAGGGATTATTTGTACACGCCAACCCCTTGTCTGAAACACAGACAGAGACCATAGCAGATCTATAGAAAACGCCCATAAAGGGGCCATTTTCGAAGATAATATAATTTTTTAGCCCAAAGTAAAACTGGCACCATATTGTTATTGGATTGTAGGTAGCTTACACATATTATTATTATTATTATTATTAATAATAATAACACAAGAACACAAAAAGAAGAACATGTTTATAAAGAGCCAGCATGTTCCACAGCGCTATACAATCTATGGGTGTATACACTGAGCCTACAGATAACATACAAAAAACAACCAATAACCTACACAGAGGTACAGATTGCCTTGCCATGAAGAGCTTACAATCTAAAACTTTTCTTGTGTTTATATTAAAGTTTCATAAATCATATCATCAGAACTATCGACGAGCAGTGAAATCTATTAATCTGCATATTTGTCTTTATTTATAAGACAGGAAGCTGACAGGAAAGTGTCAAACTGATTTCTTTAAAGAAACTTCATTGGTCAAATTAGGATATTCAATGATTCTTTCTGAACCAAGAGAAGATTAAACCAGTGCTTTCAGTATTGAATTTCCTGCCTTTTGGCATCACTTTATATGTGTGTGTGTGTGTGTGATTGCCATATAATGTAATGGCTTCCAGTGATAAAGAATACCGAATGTTGTGAGGAACTCACAAGTTGTATTCAGTCCTTTAGAAATGTATGCAAGCATTCATGACATGAAAACAAGCAGAATCTATAGCTTTCATGTTGAAGAAGAAGAAAAGTACAGCAAGTCAACAGATAAGGACAAGCATATCCTCTGTACAACTGACTGATGATATTGGCTGCTAATGTGGCTTCTCCAGACTCCATAGTTAGGAGATTATTGATGCAGTCCTGTGATGCAGTGATTGATTCTACTGACTGTAGTGGTGGGTGGCCAAAACAGGCAAAGATCTGCTTGCTTGGCAACCACATCAAATGAGACACTCTTGCAACCTTTACATACAGTATTTGCCTTTATTAGTCGTTGTACATAAATGCATGCATTTTTGAGAGTAGCAAAGCAATTAACCAAATAGGAATTACAATTAGTTCAGTGAACATAGCATCTTAGTTGTTTTTAAAAAAAACAAGCTCTAAGCTTCTAATCAGTGATGGACGAATAAAATCGGCAAGCACAAATTTGCGGCGAATTTCCACATTTCACTGCCAGCGAATACATTTGTGAAACTGTGGCGAAAAATTCACTGTAGAAAAATCCGCCGTGACAAATAATTTTCGCTCGTCAGAATAGAAGCGTGCATCAAAATTATTTTGACGCCCATTGACTTCAATGTGTTTCGTGTATTCGCCCATCACTACTTCTAATATATGGGGAAGCAATTTAATACTGTAACACTGTACTATTTGAGAAATCGTGCATTTTGTGACATGGATGGAAGGATGTTTACTGGACTACCCTCTTGATTAGACTGGGGATGCTAATGAGGAAAAACTACTTTGTATTACTAAGTTCCATAAATTATACTAACCCCATTAGCTTGCCATGTTTAGGCCTGTTAAATATAATTTAAAGTTAATTATGCTTAGGAGAACAAGATTGAGAAAAAGATGAAATAGAAAAATATTTCTTTAGAGTACATATTAGCCAAGTTAGAAGAGCATCTTACCTCGTAACCCTTTAAAACCACCCTTTTGTCTCTGTGCCTATAACCTCTCTAAAAAGAATTAGTTCTCTTTCAGAGTCATACTGGCCCACTGGAATACCAGGAAAACTCCTAGTGGGCCCAGGTGTCAGTGGACCCTTCTGCTCACTCGAATAATTGCCTTGTATGCTCACAACAGCAATTGCCCCATTTCTATATTAGAATAAAGAGAAGAAATAGAAAGAGAGACTGATCATATTTGAGGAGAAGTTATCAAAAGAATAAAAGAAAGTGAATGACAAGAAGGAAAATTTTTTGAAAAGTGGACCTGTGGCTAAAGGTTTTCTGGTAGGCCCCAGGCATCCAAGTCCAACACTGTTCTCTTTCCTCTATCCAACGCCCATAACATCCCAGAAATGTCTATCACAGTTAACAATTCCACTATCACCCATCTCCTTAGGCCCAGTGCCTTGGGGTTATCCTCAATTCTGGCCTGTACTTCACTCCTCATATCCAGCCTCTTATTAAATCATGTCACTTTCACCTAAGAAATTCTATCATTTATCACCCAAGATACTGGCAGAATTCTTATTCACGCTCTCATCATTTAAAATCGACACTATTATAAGTTTCAATTAATTGACCTTCCCCTCCAGAGACTCAGATCTTTTCAGTCCATAATGAATACTGCTGCCAGGCTTATACACCTCAGCAGCCAATCCCTACACTGGCTTCCACGAACTTTCAGAATATAATTCAATGACACTGTTCAAAACAGTACATAACTCTGCCCCACCCTACATTTCTGGACTTCTCTCTAGATACCTCTACTGACCTGCATCTCACATGCATTCAAGACTTTGCAAGAACTGTACCCCTTCTCTGGAATTCGCTCCCACGTTCTGTCTGACCTTCTCCCAATCTTTCTTCCTTCAAAAGATATCTTAAAACACATCCATTTAGGATTTTTTTAAGCAGAGCCACGTTCACCTATAAAATTCTGAATGTTCAGTGTGTAAATGTTCATAAATACAGTACATGATGAATTTCTGAATACAGCTACAGCTTCCACTAATAGGTCAAGATCTAATTTACTGTTTTGGCACATGGGGGTACCCAAAGTGGAAAGTAAAACTCATCATGGTGCATGTTAAATCAATACATATCCTGAGATTTCTGAGGCACTCTTTATGATAAAAGCCATACTTACCTAATACAAACAACGTACAGAATGTACATCAAAGTCCAATGAATTCCTTCCAGAAATGTTTAGATATGTTTGTAGATAAATATAATGCAGCAGCAAACAAGTCAGGTAAATCATAATGCAGGTGTAGCCAATGGTATTCTTAAAGGGTAACTAATGTCTAAAATATAATTTATGCTTTCAAAGTTAGCCATAGGGGGTCATCATCTTGCAATTTTGTTAAACATCTTTGCAAGACCAAGACTACGCACATGCTCAGTGTGGTCTGGGTTTCAGTTGTGAGGTTAAGCTTAGGGATCATCATAAATTATCAGAACAGCACAGGTCAAATAATTTCTGTCATAGAAGCCAATACAGCAAGACTGATAAGATTAATAATCATAATATGCAGACTGCACTGGGTCCTGTGTTGTCATGTAATCTAATGTGGATTTTATAGTTTTTGTATTGTTTAATACAAATTTTTTCCAACTCTGCAGAACCAGTGGCTGCAGCAAAATAATCCTCCAATGAGAATCCCAGTTTATCTGCTTAAATCTGGCTCCATGATCTTTGTACCTGCCTCTGGAGTTGGAAACATTAAAGGGGATGTAAAGACAAAAATAAAATCCAATATGAATCTTTACACAAACGCCACTGGCAAGTAAGGTGTTTAAAAGTCTGATCATTTCCCTGCAGAGCAGTTATGGATCGTCTATACGCAGCAGTCAGAGCAAGTAAATGAAGGGGGAATTTCACTGCATACAGTCAGGTTTCTTATAAAAATAGTAGACATTTTTTAATTAAAGTATATTGGCGATAGGTATCTTTTTCATTAAAGAAAGAAAAAATGGGATTTAATTTTTTTGCCTTTACATTCCCTTTAATATAATGTATAACACTGCAAGAAGAGAAATTGCTAATCTGCAAATTGTTCAATATTTTTAACCAGTTTGTTTATTGCTTTAGGCTGTAGAACTACAAAAAAAAGTATGATCTAGTAAATAATAGCATGGTTTAACTATGCTTTGGTATTGTTTATACATAGGATCATTTAGCTTTACTGAGCAGCTGCGAATATTTATAAAAATAATTGTAATCTAGAAATACCCTAGGAGTAGGATTAAGAGTATTGCTTTTTATTGATTTACTACTGTATGCATAGCTGGTTAACCATATGGACTTTTCAATGGTTTCCATACTAGAAATGGCCTTTCTGTGGAGAATGAAAAATAATCGTTTACAAAATGGATTTCAGTGACTACAGGGCTGCAGATTGTCACTGGAAAAAAATACATTACTCAGTTTGCTGCATATTAGAAACCTATTTTCTTACAGTTAGGCTCTTGGGAGAAGGCTGGTTAATGAAGATATTAACGTAAGCTTATTTTATTTTTCATAGCAAAAAAACTCATTCCAGCAGAAATCTTTAAAAGGCTCAACAACGTGCTTTAATTAAAACCCTATGAGTTATTGTCAGGGTCGTAACTACAGAGGAAGCAGACCCTGCGGCTGCAGGGGGCCCCAGGAGGTTTAGGGGCCCTATAAGACCCAAATTCATATACAATTTCAATGAATATTGGTAAAACAGGTCAACTTCTAGACATTTTGGGGGCCTGAAAAGTAATTTGACGCGGGGTCCAGTAATATATACTTACGCCACTGATTATTGTAGTTGATTCAGAAAGTAAAAAAAAGTAAAAAAAAGTAGAAGCTTCATTGCTACTGCAGATATTATCACTGATCAGGAAAAAGGCATCCATGCTGTTACTGAAAATTCAGAGAGAAGAGGTCACCAAATGAACATATGTTTTATGTGGTATAATAGAAGTAATAGAAATACAGTGAAACCTCAATTTTACATCCCACGATTTTAAGTATTCCATCATTTTTTTGTAGTCCCACCTATAAATTATGTATAATATATGCCTGATGTTAAATTTTTCTGGATTTATTTTCTTCTCCCTTGAAATGATCAACTGGGGTCCTACTGTACTTTAAGTTTACATTTTAACAGAGAGGAACCATCCCTGAATTATTTATTATTTGAGATTAATCAAAGAGTCAACTAGATTTCAAGACCTTCTTGTAATAACTTCATGCTAGCTACTACTACTACTTATAATATTATTCTAACATTTTCAGAGACACAAGCAGTGCCATAATGCTGAGATGAGTATAAGTGACTGTGAATAACTGATGATGGGTATCAGAAGACATAATGGATGGGGACTGAGGGAGGAAGGCATTGATGGCCGAATGAGAAGCATCTATTCATTAACCTCTGGTTGACAACTCAAGTCAATCTATCACAGAATTAACCACTTGGTGGATGGTGAAAGTGTGATTTAATAGACAATATGCTAGCTATTCTTGGGCAACAATATCATTAGGAAAAAGTATACTGAGAGACAATATACCTATTAAGGGTTATGAAATGTATTCAGGGATAGAGCAATATTCTGTAATAACTAATGTACAAGGGCAAACAGTGAAAATAATGATGAATTTTAATGTTTTATTGTTGTTAGTAGTGATGGGCGAATTTGTGGCGTTTCGCCGAAAAATTCGCAAATTTCGTGCGAAATGGCGAAAAATTCGCGAAACGGCACCGGCGCCCATTTTTCGGACGCCGGCGCCCGTTTTTGACGCCTCCGTCCGTTTTTACGGAAAAATTTTTTGACGCCGGCAAATTTTTTCCGCGAATTTTCGCGGGTGTTTCACGAATTTATTCGCTGGCGGCGAATCGCGCAAATTCACTGCGAATTTGTGCCTGGCGAATAAATTCGCCCATCACTAGTTGTTAGAATGTCCCTTAATGCATTCAGAAACTAGATCCACAGACATAAAGAAACCCCACATCTCAGTAAACAGCTTTATCTAATTATTTCAGGTCACCTAAATATCTCACATATGAAATTTCATCAAGACATCACAAGGCTACACCAAAACTTTCACTTAATCACACATTAATATTCTGAAATAGTAATGCATGTGATGTGAGGTATACAGAGCTGGTTACACTCCTGCAACACACACGTGCACTGTCCATGGTGCTGAATAAAATAACAATGCATGACTGCCTAGTTTGAGTACTCCCAAGCAGAAAGAAAAGAATGAACAGTTATCCATGCAGTAGCATAGGTACATGCAATTAGTAGGTACACAATATTAATTCTGACTATTCTCCACACAGTATGACAGTTACATAGTTACATAGTTAAATTGGGTTGAAAAAAGACAAAGTCCATCAAGTTCAACCCCTCCAAATGAAAACTCAGCATCCATACACGCACCCCTCCCTACTTTTAATTAAATTCTATATAACCATACCTATACTAACTATAGAGCTTAGTATCACAATAGCCTTTGATATGATGTCTGTCCAAAAAATCATCCAAGCTATTCTTAAAGGCATTAACTGAATCAGCCATCACATCACCCGGCAGTGCATTCCACAATCTCACTGTCCTGACTGTGAAGAACCACCTACGTTGCTTCAAATGAAAGTTCTTTTCTTCTAGTCTAAAGGAGTGGCCTCTGGTACAGTGATCCACTTTATGAGTAAAAAGGTCCCCTGCTATTTGTCTATAATGTCCTCTAATGTACTTGTAAAGTGTAATCATGTCCCCTTGCAAGTGCCTTTTTTTCCAGAGAAAACAACCCCAACCTTGACAGTCTACCCTCATAATTTAAGTCTTCCGTCCCTCTAACCAATTTAGTTGCATGTCTCTGCACTCTCTCCAGCTCATTTATATCCCTCTTAAGGACTGGAGTCCAAAACTGCACTGCATACTCCAGATGAGGCCTTACCAGGGACCTATAAAGAGGCATAATTATGTTTTCACCCCTTGAGTTAATGCCCTTTTTAATGCAAGACAGAACTTTATTTGCTTTAGTAGCCACAGAATGACACTGCCCAGAATTAGACAACGTGTTATCTACAAAGACCCCTAGATCCTTCTCATTTAAGGAAACTCCCAACACGCTGCCAGTTGTGCATGGCATCTTAGTGCTTTGTACCAAGAGGAATAAATGGATCATCCAGTGTTCCCCAGGGTTTGGCAGAATTTAAGGTCGTGATAAAATGTAAGATTTTATCTAAGGGGAATAGTTTTAACATTTTCCATTGGGTCTTTAATAATAATAATAATAATAATAATAATAATAATAATAATAATAATAATAATTATTTATTTTTCAGCATGTTACCGAATCCAACAAATACATAAGTGATGTAGTATTGTAAAGATTTTGCAATACCTTGGCAGGACCTTGGCTTGATTCAGAGTGCAATGGGGAGAGCTGTTTCCCTTTCCAGGTTAACATTTTCCTGGCAGTTCTGTAACTGGACAAGAGTGTCAAGTGCCCCTAGTGAGTGTCACAGTGTGATTCTGTTGCTTTGCTGGAGAGCCAGCTGTAGGGGCCTCAGTAGGAGTAACTAGTGTCAAGGTAGATATCGCTCACAATACAAGTAAGAGTATGACTGAGGGTAGCAAGCAGAGTAGCCAGAGGCTGCACTGAGCAAAATGTTAAGGTGGCCATACATGGGCCGATAAAAGCTGCCGACAGACTGTGTAGGCAGCTTATTGGCCCGTGTATGGGGGCCCCCGACGGGCTTTCCCGATCGAGATCTGGCCGAAAGTCGGCCAGATCTCTATTGGATGGGTTTAAAAATCCTGTCGGATCGTGGCCGCATCTGTTCGTTGATGCGGTCCCGCAATCCGACCGCCCATTTGCGAATGCTAGGATCTGACCGTTGGGCCCTAAGGCCCACAGTCGGATCTGCCCGATATTGCCCACCTCAAGGTGGGCATATCGGAGGGAGATCCGCTCGTTTGGCGACATCGCCAAACGAGCAGATCTATCCATGTATGGCCACCTTTAGTCCCATGGGGTGTCACCCAGCAGTACAGGGGCTCAAGTGGAATAAAGAGATAAACTGAAAGGCACCAGTATGAGTACTCCCACTAGCTAGGAACTAGTTCACTTGTGAGTACTGCCTCTAATTGTAACTAATACTCTGTCTCAGTCAAATACCATCAAGGGAAGTTTCTAATTGTATTTTGAAACAACATTGCAGAGACTGTTCATTGGAAAATAAACAACCCACCATTGTTTCAAAGAACTAATGACATCCAAGTTATTTCTCAATAATATCACTGTTGTTAACCCTTCATCCATCCTACAGAAACGGCCCACCAGCGAGTGATAAACTCATGTAGTCTTTGCTAGAATAGTGGGGTATTCCAGCATACTGCCACAACAACCGCCAGAAATAGAAGTGCATCATTACCCATACAGGTATACCACTATCCTGATTAGTATATGTCAGAGCATCAGATTGAGGAAAGCTAATTGATTTCTGGAGCCTTAAACTGTTTATATGATACTGACCCTTTTGTTTGTTATTCTTGCAGGTCTTGAATCTAGAATGCACCAGCAAGATAGACAAATAAATATAATAGTAAGGCTAATAAATGCTGGTGTACAGTTTTTATTTATAGTCTTATTTTAAGTCTGATATTTGGTATTGATTGTTAGTATTAGGCACTTTTATGTGCAGTACTGGTTGGTCCTTATCTATCTTGTGATAATCTGTTCTTTTTCTAGCAGATTGGACACAACAGTATCACGTAAAATGGACATTGTTGCAAGTGTATTTTTTGTGTAGTATTTTATTGACACTGTTACAAGCTTTTATAGACACTGCTAAAGTACTTAGACACACTTTTCTGAGGGTATTGATCTTCTTGTCACTATACTGTATGTTAATTTAGCATTTCCCCTTTTTGATTATCTAATGGGAATTACTAATTGGCAAATATGTTATTTTTTCTCCATTGTATATATTTTCCTGAACTACTTCAGCATAATAATTTTAGGGTATAGTAACCCTTTCATTTATTAAAATAAATAATAATGTATTCCCTTTAGCACCAACAGTTTTTAACAGCTGAAGAACCTTATTGATATTGCTAACATTCAGCATTACAGTTCAAATCTATGTTTCAGAACTTTTATTCAGAGAGAAAAATTCCTGTAATTGATTCACGAGATATTTCTTGATTTGGTTTCCCGTCTGGTTTGCTACTCCAAACACTAAATGTAACCTCTGCTGCCAGTGTTTCCCAGAAACTTTATAATTGCTTGGAATTAGTATCTCCTGTTCCAGTCTGCTGCACAATTAGAGATGCAATATGAAATTTCATTGCCCAATTATACTTGAAACTGTAAGACAGATGATGAGGCAGAACTGTGGTCACTGCTACAGAGGTGGAAGAAGTGTGAAAATAAAATGCGGTTATAAGCTAAGCCTGTAAGAGAAGGATATTGATTTCAGCATAGGTAAGGGATTATGGTTCCCACAAGCTGAGGTTGTTGGATTGCTTACAGGTTGGACATGCATGAAGGAACAGTTTAGCTCTAAGTTTGGTTTCACCTATTGCATTGGCAGTAGTTAAGCACGGATTCCAGAAATAATTCTTATTGCTACTGGATTTTCATTTGTAGGGGTTTGAAATTGATGGACTTTGTCTTTTTTCAACCTGATTTATCTATGTAACGATGTAACTGATATTTCCAGGATACTAACATTAAAGGGGACCTGTCACCCTAAGAAATAATTTCAAATTTTTTTCTATCATGTTAGTTGAGCAAAATAAACTTTACTTACGCTATATTTATTATTTAAATTTTGTTTCCTACTGTCTTGGAATTATACAATCACAGCAAGCAGGCAGCAGCCATTTTGTGGACATGGTTATTAAGGGAAATTGTGTATCACCCCAAAATCTTGTGTATGCACCAGAATGGAGGACCTAATGTCCATGTGCAGTGCCCTACACAATTATAGAGCCTAGAGCCTGAGGAGGGAAGGGGGAATGTGGGGAGAGCAGTGACATCTATGAAGTGCTGAATGGAAAGTGAAAGTAACTGACTGCCCCTCCTCTATGCCACGGGCATAGAGGCGGGACAGGTAATATTTGATTGACAGTTTAGATATTTAAACACCTTTATAACAGGTATGGATGTTTTAATGAAAAAAATTTTTGGGGTTTCATATTTAATTTGCAAAGGACTTTCATTATGCAACTTTTTATGTGTAGGTGACAGGTCCACTTTAACAATAATCATTAAAATGTATAGATAAAATAAAAACATTCTTATAACTATCTGCTGAAACGATTACAGATACAAACAACAACAAAAAAATTCATTAAGAAATGAAACAGTAATTGCTCAGTTGCTGTAACCACTTGGCTCACAGACCTATAACTGGGTAAGCCATATGCCTTTCCCTGATTCGTTTTTGGAAGAGTGTCATTTTGTAACAGATTGATCAGATCATCTAGCGCTACTATGACTCTAATTAACACAGCTAAATTCATGTTCCTAAATAAATGACCAGCTGTAGATTCTACCAGTTTGTCTTGTTTGCAAATGCCTCCTCCTATGAGCTGGGCTAATGATATTTAGCTCTTAATAAAAATAAACTTGCTAAAGATGTTGAAGGAATTATGTATTAAACAAGGCATGAAACCTAAAATTAAATTTCTTTCTCATAAAAGTATAATATACGTTTGGAGGCCTCATTGTTTTAAAAAGAGGAGCATGTTTTTTTTCAGGGTGAAAACTACCGTATATACTCGAGTATAAGCCGTCTCGGGTATAAGCCGAGGTACCTAATTTTACCTCCAAAAACTGGGAAAGCTTATTGACTCGAGTATAAGCCGAGGGTGAGAAATGCAGCAGCTTCTGGTAAGTTTCAATCTCGTTTTTGGATGACTATTCTTAGGCGCCGGCTACTATTCTAAGGCGCCGGCGAATATTCTTAGGCGCCGGCTACCATTCTAAGGCGCCTGCGAATATTCTTAGGCGCCGGCGACCGTTTTTGCGCTTGACCCGAGTATAAGCCGAGGTAGAGTTTTTCAGCATATTTTGGGGGCTGAAAAACTCGGCTTATACTCGAGTATATACGGTACTTAAAACATGGCGGCTTGTGCATGTGTTTTGCACTTTGTAACCTGTGCCGTGTTATGTTAATGCACAGTCTGAATTGGTAATCCTCCCATTGCAATTGACATCTGGGATGAACAATTTGGAGGGATATAAGAGCTAAATGTTTTTGCTGAGCTCTAACACCTCATAGACCTGAATGGTGTTTGACTGTGATAAGTCAAACCCATTTTGATGAATTGAGATATTCACTTGCTTTGATAAATATGGCAATTTCCAAATTGGCATATTTCCACAACTGACATGTCAGTGACTAGTGGGGAAAATTTTCTGAAATGCATTGAGGTGGCGAAACTTGCCAAAAAATTTCCCTCATCACTATCAGTGATGTCATAAATGCAATGTTGTTCAAAAGACAAAACACAGAGACAACCAAAAATCAGAATAGTTAACCTGTCAATCGCTTTCTGGTTACTGAGCATACGTTGGAATTTAAGTTTTACTAAGGAGATGCACAATAGATATAGATATTTAGAAACTTTAATTCACAAAATAACTAAAATTAATCTAATATGGGTTTTGCCTTTATGCACACAAGTATTTAGTTTTAAAAACATCCAATTCATTGTCCAGCAACAGAGCAGTTACTTTTCTCTTTCCTTAGAAACCCATAAGATGCTAAAGAACAAAATCATGGGAGGTAAAGAACAGTACAATGCCATTATAATTTGCCAATTACTCTTCAATTAACCATGGCAAATGTAACCTTTAATGAAGTATGCAGTATAAAACTTTTGAAAAGAAAAAAGGAAATATTTTGGTAAATGTAGAAATTCCCTAAACATTTTTAAGCTGTTTTCCCATGAACTGTCAATCAATCATTAATAAATAGAAGGATGTTTTTTTCTGGTGTGATGTTATATTCAGCAACCATATGCATCCACATGTTGTCTCTTTTCTTTGCTGTGATAATTATTAGGTTGGCTGATAGGGCTCTTCAAGAATTAATTATACCTGGGGCCTTATCTATCAAAGTCTGAATTTATCTGACTTTTTTAATGAAAAAAGTCCTACCAAACTAGTGTAATAAACAGCGACGCTTACCCAGGTGGTCCAGTGGCCTTCCCTGGTGCTATAGTGGTTAGCAGGGATGCACACAGCGGCTCTGGCATGGACGCCCGCCGCGTGCGTCCTGCCTCCTTTAGTGCCGGTTCCCCTATTTCAATGTGCATATGATTGCCCATTGTTAGGGTCTATTTGTTATGTTCCTAGGTGCCTTGCTATTGTGAACTCTGATTCTGCCTGTCTGTGATTACTCTGATCTCTCCAATCCTGATCTTTAGCCTGTCCTTCGACTATTCTACGTTCTCCAATCCAGATTCTAGCCTGTCTGACGATTCTCTGTTTGTGCTGGCCCCGCCTGCCTGTTCCTGGTAGTTTTCTTCCTTCTCAATATCCTAGTGAGTCGATCCTAAACCGTTAGCTTAGCTCTTCTCTCAATTAAGACCTGGCGGCATCTGATTAGCTGAGGGCTCCTCCCGAGGTGAAAGGCGGCGGTTAAAGGCAGAAGTGAGAGCTGAGACCAGGGAGCTTAGCTTGGGTTGTGGATATAGGGTGACAACTAGAATCCCCAATTAGAGCTTATTTATTATTAAAAAACAAGATTTAATCGGATCTGGGATAACCCAAAAAATCGAGTGGAAATCTGCATTATACGATTTTTACTGAGTTTTTTCCCGAATCGCTCAAATGTTTGGGGCTTTTTCCCGAAAAGCCTGAATTTTTGGAGTTTTGCCCAAAAAGTTAAAAATAGTCGGATTTTCAGCTAATTCCAGCGCAGACCACAGAAAATTCCAAATAGGATAGGTACATCTCCCACTGACTTATATTTAGGTCTGTGATGCCGGATTTTCGGATTCCGACTTTTTCCATCCTCAGGGTATAATAAATTTGAAAAATGTGAGGTTTTTTTCCACTAAAAATTCAGATTCATCGTTTTTGGCATTCGGACTTTAATAAATACTCCCCCTGGAGTTCAGTTTGACAAAGAGAAAGGATGAAATCAATGTCTGACTAGGAAGGGAATATCACAGAGTTGTATACTGTACCTCTGACCTACCTATTTGTCATTAGAATGAGGGAATCTGTTTTACTTGAGACATTCTAATGGGTAATGAGAAGAGATGGGAAGAATAAACAACAATAGAGCAAAGTGATGGAATTGTCTCACATACTCAGCAAATATTGAGAGATTCTTTGGGCTACAACATGTTTATAATAGAAGATATGATTATTTGTTTATATAATATCACAATGTTACATAGAACTTTACCATGAATTCTAATCATTTAAATGTCCTTTAAAAGTTTATACTAAATATGGTTTAGTTGCACTGACATAAACAGTGTGTGTAAGGCTCTCAGCAATATAAAAGTACTGCCAGCGTATAGGCTGGGGATGCTGGACTGCAAGTCCAAATTAGATGAGAGAAACATTACAAAAACATCAAAACCTAACAACACCCCTACCCTAGAAGTTACATTGTATTTTGTCATTAATAAACTGGTTATTATAAGCATTTTTCCAGTTAAATGGATCTAAAGCAATTAACTCTAAGAAAAGAAAAGAAATATTTTAATGTCTATTATTTCAACCTATAGAAAAAGTGTACACATAAGCATTGACACTGCCAAAGAGGAAATTAAAATAGATTAAAAGATATGACAGGTCAAAGATATTTAACCCATTTGAAATTAGTTTGATGCATTACAGGAAGGTTGATGACATAAATCTGACTAACCTAGGCAGTTCTTTTGAAGTGAAACCTTATTAACAGCTTTTAGGATTTAAGTATATTAATTTTTTCATTTGATACTAGCTTATTTCGTTTTAGGACGTTTTCTCTTTTGTATGCAGGCAGTCAAGCGGCACCTGTTGGGTAACTGGAAAAAACAAACATTATTATTCAAATAGTTAAAGGAAAACTATACCCCCCAAACAATGTTGGTCTATATAAAAATATATTGCATAAAACAGCTCATATGTAAAATCCTGCTTCATGTACATAAACCATTTTCATAATAATATACTTTTCTAGTAGTATGTGCCATTGGGTAATCATAAATAGAAAACAGCCATTTTAAAAAATAAGGGCCGCCCCCTGGGATCGTAGGATTCACTGTACTGTATGTTAGGTCACATGAGCCAATTAACAGACAGAGTTGTGTCTTTTGCTTCCACACTTCTTCCTGTTATAGTTAAAGTTGAAGTATTTCTGGTCAGGTGATCTCTGAGGCAGCACACAGACCATCACAAAATGGTGGCTCAAGGCAAGAGATGTAAAAGGGCAATATTTACTTAAATATATATTCCAGTTTGGTAAGATTCTTTAATATGCCACTTAATATGATATAAACTATCTGTTGCTTAAGTGTTCATTTTGGGGGTATAGTTTTCCTTTAAGAGCATTCTGAAATATGTCTATAGGCAGGGG
The DNA here is from genome assembly GCA_038501925.1 of Xenopus petersii. NCBI lineage: Eukaryota > Metazoa > Chordata > Amphibia > Anura > Pipidae > Xenopus > Xenopus petersii. The sequence goes on along the minus strand of CM076673.1, from coordinate 127,946,396 downwards.
CGAGGAAGCAGACCCTGGGGCTGCAGGGGGGCCCAGATGGTATAGGGGCCCAATGAGCCCCTAATTCATATAGAAGTTAAATAAATATTGGTAATACAGGTCAACCTCTAGACATTTTGGGGACCTGAAAAATAATTTGCTTTGGAATCAAGTTAAGCCGCTGTCTATAGGTACTGTGACTCCCATGTTTAATTATGTCTAAGCTATCTATCTATCTATCTATCTATCTATCTATCTATCTATCTATCTATCTATCTATCTATCTATCTATATGGAGATTGCACGTGGTACCGGCACTCACAGGGTTTGCATGAAAAATCAATCGTTCAATATGGTTAAATAGGAAAAAAAGGTTTATTGAATCCGGATTCCATATTGAACGATTGATTTTTCATGCAAACCCTGTAAGTGCCGGTACCACGTGCAATTTCTATTATTTAACCAAAGCACCCAGGTTTTTTGATGTATTTGAAGGTGTGCAGCTTGTACCCACCTTTCCCTATATATATATATATATATATATATATATATATATATATTAAAGAACCAAAAAATGCCAGCACCAAGGGTCTTGTGTCAAAAAGCTTGTATTAAGACATGATATGTTTTTATGGTTTTTACATATCATGTCTTAATACAAGCTTTTTGACACAAGACCCTTGGTGCTGGCATTTTTTGGTTCTTTATTGTATTTGCAATTGGATCCGTGCACAGGGGCAGGGATAAACTAGCTGCTGGGAATGAGGTGCTGTCCATCCATATATATATATATATATATATATATAGATATATATATTACACAAAAGCCATGAATATCTTGTCAATTATATCCTTATAAACGATGAGTTCTGATGTCATTTCTGTCCCATGACTCACTGAAATTAGTGTATTATAATAAATAAAGTACCCCCAGTTATAAAATATGAGGATATTAGAAGTTACGTGTATAAAAACACTCTGCCTTTAGCCTTGTGTTTTTATAAGGTTATAAAACTCCTCGGTAACTTATAATATCCTTATATTTTAAAAGAGGGGGTACTTTATTCACTATATATGTATATATATATATATATATATATATATATATATATATATATATATATATATATATATATATATATACATATATATATCCTACAAAGGATCCCAGTGTGCACCTTACCTTTTTGGATTTTATATATATATATATATATATATATATATATATCATTTTTTTTTTTTCTCTCAAACACTATACTAGTGCAGGGCAACACTACATTATTTATTCATTACTTGAATACATTTTTTGATGTTACTGTTCCTTTAAGGGAAACTGTGATAGAGGTCTTCAACCTGCAAACACTCCTGCAATGTTTACCTAATTTTCTTTGATTCTGTTCTACCAGGCATTAAGCAAGAGACAGTTTGCTTGTTAGAATATTCTACAAAGATTACTATTACAATGTATGTGCAGATAAGCCCCCCACAGCTCGTCACAGATTTAGAGCAGCGCTATAAATATTTGTTTGTAAATCTGCTGTAAGATATCATTACTGGCTCATGGGTTAGACTTATTTTATAAATATGAACACCTTACGAAGGGTAATTTCTAACTTATTGCTTCTGTTCTTAGATACAATGTTGAGTTGTTTTAAGATGGTTTTAATGTTACTCAAAAGGTATTTTTGATCGACCTTGGGTTCTCTGACTTGTCTTCAACTGGGACTACTTCTGTTTTGCTTTAACATTGGTCAAACATCCAAATGACAAAGCCTTTTTATCTGTATGCTGCTTTGATCCATTTATCTGTATAGCTGACCACCAGAAGCATTTTATTCATGTACTCACTATGTCCATTTGCTCACCTGATGGAACCTTTAAACCTGGGTGCAGGAATCTAGAGTCTCCCAAGGTTCTTCCAGTCATGCTCCTTTAACGCCTTTGAGTCCCAAGTTGTAAACATGGCTACAGCTCATAGCATCTACCATGTTTGCCAATCAAGCTTGCGTTAACTACTGTGAGTGATATTTTCCAAACATTTTTCTAATTCTACTGTAGGTTTCCATAGTTAGCATAACTAGATGTTGCTGGGCTGCACAGCAAATTATATTTAAGGCCGCAAAAATTTAGTTTGTTGACCTATTTTATCATGATATATTGAAATTGCTCAATGATTAGGGCCTCATAAGGCCCCAATGTCCCATCTAAGCTAATTGTTGTACTTTAGATTCTCACACAAAAGTTTTTTGTGTGAAAATCTAAAGTTTGTATTTATTATTGCCTGAGCACACTAGTTTAAAAAGTGAGCACAATACAACATTTTTTTGCACATAGCCAAGAAGGAATTAGAGGGACTATTCCAGAGCCCTCTACAAACTGGACCCCCTGTTTTCTCAATCTCTAGTTCAGATCCATTGAATTATGTTGGAAGAATAACTGCACTCTAGATCAGAAGTTTTGTTGGAGTTTTGTTTGGGCCTATATGTCCAAACACTTCTTTATTCTGAGATGGGTCCACTTAATCAATCATCATAAGATGGGTTCTTGTAAATGTAATCCAGAAGCCCAGCGAAGTGGAGGCCTATTTATTAGAGGCTGAATTTTAGTGGTTTCAAATGTTTTAGAAACCACGTCCAAACTCACATCCTATAAAACCACAAATGTCATGGAATTTATTAAAAGAATGAAAAAAAGGATAGAGCAACTATTATTATTATTATTTTATAATTATTAACGTGTATTTTTATAGTGCCAACATATTGAGCAGCGCTGTAAGATAAATGTGTTTATACAAAGAAATCACATGAATTACATACATAGAACATACAGCGTTACATACATCAAAACCAATTCCGGTACAAAAAGGTGAGGAAGGAAGCTAAATAGTTTACAATCTGAAGGGGAAGGGAATGAGACACATGGTGTGGAAGTGGGCAAGATCAGAAATAAGTAAGTGGGAGATGTAGCATATAGTATTACATTTGGTAGCTAAACAGAGTGAGGGTAGGCTTCTTTAAAAATGAAGAGATCTTTTGAAAGCAGAGAGGTTGGGAGAAAGTCAGACAGACCGAGGGAGAGAATTCCATAGAAGGGGTGCAACCCTTGCAAAATCTTGAATGTAAGCATGTGAGAAGGTAATGAGAGAAGAGTTGAGGAGCAGAAAATATAGGCTAAGGGGGTTATTTATCAAGGTCCGAATTTATCTCTATATCGGCTGCTACAAACTCCGATCTAACCCACTCGGGTTTTTAATGCTTATTTATTATTACATTTTTGAACTTTCCCCGAAAACTTGGAATTTTTCGAGGTTTTCACCCGAAAGCTCAGAAAACATAGTAAAATTGCCCGAAACCCCGGACAGAACCAAAAATCAATGGGACTGTTCCCATTGACTTTTATAAAAGTATAGTAATGGCTGTGCTTACATGTCAATATAACATTTTATATCCTTTCTTTATTACTCGTATTAGCTATGTGAGATAAGAGGGACCCATTCCAGAAATATGAAGTTTGAATGTGTCATATTTCCAGAAACATTTATTCTCTTTTTTTCTATTTATGAGTACATTGTTCATCATGATAAAACATCTTCATGTGTTCAGATATGGAACATTGAGTTTCTTTGTACTGTAATAAATTAGCCTTTTTAAAATCTAAGTTGCGACCACAAATTAACTAACCTCTCTCAGACTTTACTTGAATTCCAAGCCGCTACCCATATCATTGCAAGACTTTTAGATGTGTATTAATTTGACATGAGTCAACAAACAGCTTGCCTGTTTGGCATGCCTGCTTTTAAGCATGATTGAAGAAAAATGAAACTATTACCCTACCTCGTGATAAACAGGTTCTTTATGCCACTGTTTCAGTCCAGTGAGCCAAATACATTTTTTTATTGCAATATTTTTAGACATTGGATACATCTGGAAAAATATTCAAGCAGATAATTAGATTGCATTAGCAATGTGTCTGTTGTGGTTTCTCTGATCCCAAAGAAGGCAACCCTTTATAAAGCACTTGGCTGCAGTCTCCACATAATCTGCTGTGTAAATTGGCCCACACTAAAGCATGTGGAAAACATTTTTTGGCTGAAATTTGAAACCATTCATGTGGCTTTGAGATGGGGGAAGTTTTCCCTGCCAACATCAATAGAACTTTGTACTACAAACCAAAATGGTCGTTTAGACATGTGTACTTTTATGCTCACAAATGCACTGAGGTCAAATATTTTTTAATCTTGGGAATTTTTCCTCTTTACACAGCCTCATATTTCACGCAGGAAATGAGACTGAGTACAACAAGCACAAATCATTTAGACTGACAGACCATATTGGGTTCAAAATCCAAGCTTTGACAATAATTGCTCTCCAAAGGCTTTTTTGGCTCAAGGTAACTGTTGATTTAGTTCAGCTGTTTCAAATCAGCACAGTTAGGTCTCACTAAGACAAACTGTTTAGGCCGCATTACATTTGTACCATTAGATCCTTCAGATGTAACCGTAACACAGTTAGCATTTAAAAATTGCATTTGTCTGCACGCTGCAGGCAGTAATTACAAGCTGGCAAATCTTTTCTGAAGGATGGTGTGAGCCTTTCTTCATTGTGAACGATGAATACTTGTTCTGAAGGTAAGAAAATGTTTCCTTTAATGGAAATGGAAGATACAAGACAATACTATAATTTATTAACACAAGCTGCAGTCGTTTTCCTGTTTTTGTGTTTTTCTATATTCAACTGAATCATTTTTTTTTTTGTTACCTTTTTCAATGAAGAAAAAATACTGTTTACATTTACATTACATTTTCTACTTTTAATTTGGCACCTATAAGGGAAGCAATGATATGAAAAACAACAATGTTCGTGCATAAACTTTCAGTTTGCGGCAATGTAAATAGTTAATATTTTACTAAAGCAATTAAACAAAAATTTTTAGCAATGGTCTTGGAATGCATCTGGAAACCCATTCCCAGAAATCTCCAAATTAAGGGAAAGCCAACTCCCATAGACTCCTTTTTAAGAAAAGGATTTTTATAAAAATGATCTTTGTTATAATAAAACTTTAACTAGGCGGCATGAATCCATACTGGTGGCAAAACAATCCTCTTGGGTTTATTTAGGGGCCAATTCATTAACTTTGAGTGAAGGAATAGAAGAAAAAATACTTCAAATTTCTAAATGTTTTTTGGCTACTTCGACCATAGAATGGGTTACTTCGACCTTTGACTACGACTTCGACGGATTTGAACTAAAAATAGTACTGTCTCTTTAAGAAAAAACTTCGACCCCCTAGTTCGCCACCTAAAAGCTACCGAACCCAATGTTAGCCTATGGGGAAGGTCCCCATAGGCTTGGCTACGTTTTTTTGGTCAAAGGATAATCCTTCGATTGTTGGATTAAAATCCTTCGAATCGTTCGATTCGAAGGATTTAATCGTTCGATCGAACGATTATTCCTTCACTTGTTCGCTCGAAGTATTTGCGCAAAATCCTTCGACTTCGATATTCAAAGTTGAAGGATTTTCATTCCCAGTCGAATATCGAGGGTTAATTAACCTTCGATATTCGACCCTTGATGAATTTGCCCCTTAATATTCAAATGATTTTAGTAGACAAACTATGGTGATTCAAATTAAAGAAATATCCAGAAAACTCCAAGACCTAATCTTTCTGGATTAAAGATTTGCTACCTGTATATGAATTCTTTAGAATCAATATACTTTTTTTTAATGTTCACAATCTTTCAAGTGTTTTAACCATATTTTATGTTTTCATTCATCTTTTTACAAGCCATCTAGAAAAACATTTGCATTTTAAAGTTCAAGAGACAATTCTGTTCAAGTGTGACTGGTTTAGTTCAAGTACAACTCCTTCAACCATAGCTGTGCATCTCTTACAGTGCATTTTTACCTAGAAAGAAAGGAAGTATAACATAAACCTTAAAAAAAATTAAATTATTGCAGGCGTGTTAACCCCACAACATGATACATAATCTGTCTAAAAGGAAGAAATATAAAATAATTAAGATTTGTAATCTAATTTATAAAATGCCATGTCGTAGAAACCTATAATAAAAAGACTGTTTTTTTTTAACTGTGACAGTTTCTTAACCTGTTACAAGAATGGTGCCTTTTAATAATCCACTCTGAAGCAAAATTAAAACCAAAAGGCAAATAGAAGCTGTAGAAAAATAACACCTGTCAAATGAATAATACATAACAGCATTCAATTCATGTTGAAGTTCTGAGAATAAAGGTATCTGCCCTTGACTTGTAATGGGCTAGATATGTACTCATTAAAGTAAATTGCATTTATTGCTCTCAGAAACCAGAGCAGAACAATAAAGGGAGATATTTTCATGAGCTAAATTTTTCATAACTGCAAAATGCAGTCTCTGTGGACACTGAAGGGAGGAAGAACCTAGACAAACACTTAAATGAAGGCAAATTATTCTCTCTGACAAGTTGCCCATTTTCTAAACATAGAATATTTATAGTTCTCTTTATACACCTTGTGGTTATCGGAGAAGCACAATTGTGATTATTGTGATTATTTCTGTCATCACTTTGCCTTGTGTGGGTTTTACATTACAGTTTCTGAAATGCTTCACATTTATTGGAAGATCAAAGTATTTAGCATAATGAGTACAGTTGTACAACAAGGGTAAGTATTGCCCAGAGCAGAGCCAATCTCTAAGGAATGTCCTACAATAGAGAACAGTAAGAAAATAATATAAAAAAACAAGATTACTCTCATTATTCACATATCTGCTTGTTTATATTTATATACATATATATATATATCTATCTATCTATCTATCTATCTATATATATATATATATATATATATATATATATATATATATATATATATATAATCATTTCCAGGAAGCATTTATTCTTTACAAGCTTCTTAAACAAATAAAGAGTGTTTTTTTTAATAAAACAAACTTATTCTCAAATGCCCTTATAGAGCGTTCAACAGTGAGCTTTTATTTAGCATTTGTCCGCATGTGTTAAATGTTTAAGCATCAGTTAATGACATGGGCATTTAACCATATTGATTTTAGTTTATTGTGCTTCACAAATCATCATGTGTCATTTAAGATGTCAAATCTGTAGAAAGCCAGTAGCATGGTCAACCATGTCTAAACCAGAACATAAATTATCGATTCGATTATTTATACGCTTTCAGTAACCTTTATTGATATGTGCATCAGCATTTCAAGTATCAACAATGAATACATTCTTGATGCATAATGTTGCACTTTGCAGAAACTGTTAAGCAGCTGACTAGCACAAACGATTTTAAAAATAACTCTAAATAACTTTCGAGAAATTACATACTCACAGTGAGACCAAACAAGTTTCAATATAACTATTTGTGTTATGATTTATGAACTGTGGTTGGTAGGGCTTTATATTAAGAAAAGACATACCACACCTTTACAAGTTCCAATTTCCTATTTAAAATCCACAAGGCCATAAAATAGTTGGGCAGGGTAGGATATTAAGCTAATGATTTCATGTAATGTGCTACAAATCTGACGTGAAGAACAGACATTGAGTCTAGTAAGTTGTCACCACGCCAGCTGAACTAGCAAGCATGATAATTATATAGTTTATATCTTTCACCACTTGAAAGGTCAGAAACGTTTATTCTAGGTGGGAACTTTACACCCTCCCTTCCATGGATTTACAGAATGGAAGCTCTGTGGCCTTGCAACTCATACACACAGAAAAACATTGTAGAGTGCATGGTCTCATGTTTCAGCTTGTGTGTAAAAATAAAGCAATAAAAAGCTCTCTTTTACAGCTCCACCTGCTTGTTTTAATGGCAGGGATATGGCTTATGGCATTCATTACTCAAAGTCCACTAAGCAGCTAAAGACAAAATACCATCAAGTGTAATTTATAGTTCTCAAACTAATCAACCCTTTGGATGGCATAGCTGTGTGGTAGACTGCAAAGTTGTTTAATATTGTTTGCCAGTTCTGCATGTTTTAAAAATAGCTTTTTGCCAGTACATTTCACCTGTGGAAGGCAAGTAAATATATTCACTGCAACCGTACATTTCCATTAACACATTACGTCTGCACAAATAGAAATACATTAAAAAATTCAGATAAATAAGCAGATGTATAAACACAGATATTATTGGTTATACACAGGTTTATGTTGGTTTGGGTTAGTAATAGATACAATTCAGCACTAAACATTTACTGATGAGAAAAACAAAAGCGACTGTTTTATATGTTTTATTGGGGTCTTCAGACTGTAGCCATCTTAACTGCCATTAGTCTTGATATCCTGGTTGTTTTTTGGACTAGCCATATTCTTGACAGCCTGTTTATGCAATATTTATAAGAAGTACAAAAATGCCTTCTAGTATCTCTATAGTGAAAGAAGTGAAAAAGAAAGGTTTTGGAGGAAAAAAGTGGTCAATAGCATCAACTTAGATTTTCACAGATAAGTATTCTTGTTTATACAGGTAACAAATGTTCCTTCCATATTCAAAACATCACATACCATGGCTTCTTGCAAATCATACCTTTCACACCTTTTTTATCTGTCTAAACTAATAAATACTGAAACATAAATGGACCACCTGTACACATCACTGCAATGTTTAAAAGTTTTAGTGTATACAAACCCTGATTTTTGTTTTCGGCAACAGTGGCCATGATAAGCAAGGCTTTGAATATTTATAAATCCTCTTCATCAATACAAGTTGAAGGACATTTTGTTTTTGTGTTTCTGTGTGCTAAATAAATTAAGATAAGTAGCTTATAATTGAGCTGGACTTCATCCTGTTTGACGTCAACATTTTGTCTGTACTCGATCTTTAGGCATGTTTGCCATTCAACCTAACAAATTGCTTGAAGGTTTCTCTTATTCAACGGGTGCATTATGCAGTATTTATCTTTGCAGTATTTATCCAAACAGAGCAAGAGGTGCAAATATCCATCTTTGAGTGAACACAGCCATATGTGTGGTTTTGGTGTTTAATGTTTGGCAAAAGCCCAGTAGAATTTTTTTTATAGAAATGTATCTGTAGAAATTGTTTTTCCCCTCTGCTGTGTCTCCTGTTAACTTGCACTTACTAACTTGCACTATGTAGAATTGGACTAAGGTACAGTAAGTGACCATGCACAGAATACATAATGATTTAAAGAAAAGATCAATTCCCTGTATACAACTGCCTAACTCGGTCATTCACCCAAGGGAGCATTCCCAAAGACCAGCTGGTATTTTAAAGAAAGGCAAGCAATTAAAAAGGATCTGAAGTAAAACATGTGTTAAAGTGCAAAAAAACATGGGCCCTATATATCTATTTTTACCTGCCATAAAATGCCTTTTGAAATGTTAAGCAAAGAACATTGTGTAAATTACTCTGCGTCAGGTATCTATTTTATCTGTTCACTGATACTGGAGGTCATGGTGTCAGTTACCGAGAATTGTATTTTACTCATTTCAGTAATGCATTACAGCTATGTGCAATGAGTCACTTTTTCAATGTCACACTGCTAAAATCGTTTTACTTTTAAACCTATATTTCAGGTTTCAACTAATTTGAGATACGTATTTAAGCAGACGAGCAAATCATTGGAGAACCTTTTTTTTTTTTTTTTTTTTAAAAAAAAAAATCAAGATATATTATGTAATACCAACTTTATTATGTAACATTTTGAAATTCTATTTAATAAACTCTTATAGGGATCATATGATATACTGGAAGGCACTAGGCAGGTTATTGGATGCAAAACGGAGTATTTTTTGGCATTAAACTTATAAGGGGTAATTTACAATGTGGAATGCGGGGTAGTGCAAACAACTCATTCAAAAAATTCAACTTTTGAACAGAAGAGACTTTTCCATATGAAAATAACTGAAGGGTGAACCCAGAAATCAATGTGTGGAAGACCACAAATAAATATTTTACTGATGACTCTTCTGTTCATTATTGAATCAATTAATTGCATTTATTAAATTATTAATTTGATCAATAGTTGCCTGAAACACAGGAATTTTGTGGAAGCCAAAATTATGTTTACAATTTATGGTTGCAATAAAAGATAATTAGAAGAAAATGTAGAAGTACCACCATCGGGGACAGGTACCAAATGAACTGCTCTAAGCAAATAAGGATAAGACATGTCCGCTCCTAAAGTTTTAGCATTTTACATTTAAGTTGGAAATATACATCTTGAGCAGTTGCAAAACATTCTTTTTAATATACATAACTTTTACAAGTGAATGGATTTGTTTTAAATCAAGATCTAATAAAAATGCATTTGATAATTTGTTGGCAATGAGTATTTCACTTAGGGAGTTTGTTGGAATTATGAATAACAGATTCATCTTCAATCTTAAAACTTAAATTAGATTTAGATTGTTTTAGTTATTTGTTTTAGATCATAAGACAGAATTATTTTGGTTGTCATTGAAGTACTTCTTAATTTCCTTTGATTAGCTAAGGAGGCTTCATTCTTTTTTTATACAATGACATATTCTACAGGATAACCTTCTCACCTGAAAGTAATCCTATATATATATATATATATATATATATATATATATATATATATATATATATAAACACTTGCATTCTGAGCCAGTCTTGATACTCGTGCAGGTTTCCAAAGGACCCGCACTCCAATTTTAGTGAAATATTTAGCGTTTATTCATTCTTGTACATCCAAAGTTTTGGCCCTTGATAAAAGAATGAATAAAAGCTAAATATTTCACTAATATATATATATATATATATATATATATATATATATACACTGCATTTCATAACTTGTAAAAAGCAATTTACAAGGAAACCTATAGGTCAAAATCTTAGTTGATGGTTCCTCTACAATGGGAGTCCCCCACCTTTTTCCTCCATGAGCCACACATCAAACACAAGCATGCAGATAGTTCCTGGGGGTGCCAAATATGGGTTCTGACTTGGTATTGGTAGCACCTATGTGGACTGGAAGGCTCTGTTTGGCAGTACACATGGTTTTTAGGCAACCCAAGCTTGACTTCAAACTAGGAATTCAAAGAGAAGCACCTGCTTCAAGGCCACTGGGACATTGGTCACCAACATTGCTCACCAACATTGCTTACCAACATTCAACGGGTTGGTGAGCAACATGGTTTATTGTACTTGATAATGTCTCTGAACCCAATGTCTCTGAACCCAAACTGAAGGAAGTAGAAGTATCTACAATAGTGTGTTTAATCACTAAACACACTATTGAAATTACTTCTGCTTTGGCTTACTTCCTTAATAAAGTTTGAATACTACTAATATTTAATACAGTTGGTTGCGACATTTGGAAAAGTACCTGCTTTTACCATGTATGCATGGTAGTGGAAGTTGGAAAGATGTCTCTGAACCCAAAAGGGGTGGAGACAGAGTTGGATTACTTAAACGTGAGGTCCATTGGATTCATAAGCATATAGTAGATGTTTGTGGCCAAATGGATTTTCAGCAAAGATTTTGAACAAATGTATTCTTGTAGAAAATGTAGAAACTTTATTGCAACATTTGTCTGTATAAAGAGGTTAAATAACATCCCTGCTTGCATATTTCTAATCAAACTGACTATAAAACAACTTTTTTGTATGAGATGTAATGAAGTCATGAATAGAAGTGTAAAAAGAGGCCAACAGAATCCTTCAATTGTCTGCACACATCATTATTATCTGGATACTAGTGATGCTGTCTCTACTCATAGGTGCATGTTTATTATGCTGTGTAAAAAACAGCCGGATAATACTCTACACATCGCCAGGCTTCGCATTGTAAAAAAATGGCTTAAAAACAATGCTCTTTTGACTTCCGACGGAAGCAATGTAATATTATGGCAGCAAATCTGGTGTTTGCATGGTGTAAAATTACACACACCTTCATAAATTGGCCATTTATCTTACACAGCTTTTTACATTTTTATTTTCTGCAAATTAAATTTTACACAGCATAATACATATGCCCCATAGAGTAATATGATGAGGATGCCAATGGCCCCTGTTCCCAATATATGAAGTGCTTGGATTACACTAGCATCTTAATACACAAATTGCTAGTAGCCATCTTCACTTATGCATGTAAAACATTAAGATTCATTATTTTCTTTTTATCTAAATTATGTTCTGCTGCTTATAGCCCTAATCATGAGACGCTATTTCAGTTAGTGATATTTGTACTGTACTACTAACTATTAGCCCTTCATTGTGCTTCTGCTCTCCTTGGCAGCTACAGTGTGTAAACTCAGCAGTGACTCTGCATTTTCCTGCTTCTGTTGCTGCACTTTATCCCTTACATAGTCCCACACACAAGAGCTATAGGAGAAGAGTGTAAATTCTATAATATGCACGGCACAGAATCAAACTTGGTGTTCCAGTAACCAGACTTGGAAAATATTCATGGCTTTGGTGGTAATGGGGCCCATACATGAAGGAGCAGATTTATCAAAGGTCGAAGTCAATTTTTGAATGAAAGAAATTAAAATTTCTAGGTATTTTTTGTGTACTTCAACTAGGGAATAGTCTAAATTCTATTCAAATTTGAAAAAAAATCAAAAATTCAAAAATCAAAATTTATTTTGAAATTCGACCCTTGATAAATATGCCCCATAGAATTTCCCAGAAGTTAATTTAATCCACCAGTGGGCCAGATTCAATTCAGGTAGAAAAATGTTTATCACATGAAAAGTCATGGAAAAGAGTCAATTTGAGATGCAATTCAATTCAGAAAAAGTTACCTCATGGTTTATCACGTGAAAACTCTATTGAAGTTTATGGGAAAAAACTGGAACTGAATTAGAAGAAAAGTTTCCCCATTGAATTGAATCTCATCCATGACAGATGCGATAACTTTTTCGCAGTGAATTCAATCTGGCCCACTGGTCTGTCACACCAGGCCCATTATTTTCACTGTTGAAATAAATTTGCTCATGTATGTCAAACAGGCAATTAGGGGGTTATTTACTAAAATCCGAAAAGGTTCTCATTATTTTCTTAAATGTCCATTCACATTTTTACCTTTTTCATCAATAAATTAACTTGAAAAATTCTGGTGCGGGAAAAGACTCCATAAAGTGGTGAAAAAAATTCGAATTGCATGATTTTTTCGGATTTGATGCCCGAAAACTACAAATTATTCTGATTATTGTACGGAACCAAGCAGAGATCAGGATATCTTCCAGTTGTAAAAGGGACATCTGCCATGGACTTCTACATGATCTCGGCAGGCTTGAGATGGAGTATTTTTTATTCAGACTTTTAGCAGCCTTCAGGGTTTAATAAATCACAAAAAAATGAGTTTTTTTAATAAAAAAAATGGTTTTCCTTTTTAAAACTACGACCAGTAAAAATTGACCTATTGTACAAAATGCCCATAATGTCAGGTTGATTGTACATTTGAGGTTATGAAGCCGTTGGTTTTCAGAGTTTTTTATGTACAGTACTTTAGTACTTTTTCCTGCTCTATAAAAAAAAAATATATATATATATATATATATATATTTACACTGGCAAGACATATCAATAAAGTGAAGTGTGCAGTGAAGTACTATATTTCTTTTATTTCCTTGCTCTGTATTCCTCATCACAGAATTGACAAAATGCAATAATCTACTGCTGCTTTTTTCAATACTAAATATCTGGCTGAATCATTGAGTCTCTTTATAAGGCTAATTAAACTGAGGCAGCTGCTTGTAAGACTGTTTGTGAGGTCATCTGTAACCACGTCTTTTTAAATTGCTGAGTATCCAAGACACTGCATAGTGTAAACATTTTGCTGACATTGCCCTCAATGCTAGGCCCTTAATAATTTCCCTGACTCTATTCTTCTGTGTGTGTGTAATTTGTACATCAATATATATGTAAACAAACTCTTACAGCAAAAACTGATAAATATAGAAAAAATAGGAATAGTAAGTCCTTTAGGTTATCTCTTGCCGATCCTTTTCCAGTCTCTCAGCTCTACATGAAAATCACACAGATAAAAAAGTGGATCAGTGCCTAGGGCAATGGAGAAAACAGAAAACAAAATATAAAATATGGTGCAGTACGTTCAGGTTCCTCAAATAGCTACTGTCTTGTAAGTAGGCATTTTGGCCAAATCTGGTGAAGGTTTCCGGAATAAGCATTAATGCACTGTGTGGACGAGTAAAAGGTTTCTGTAAAGGGGAACTTGCATGAAAGAGTTTTCTCTTGCCAACACAGGGTGCTATTAGAGGAACCTGAACGTACTACACCATATTTTTGTTTTGTTTTCTGTTTTCTCCATTGCCCTAGGCACTGATCCGCTTTTTTATCTGAGCAAAAACTGTATTCAAGCAGCAATAAAGATGAAATATCAATAAAAGTATGCAGTTCACAACTTTCTATTATTTCATTCAACATCGCCCAGAATAAATCAGCTCCTTCTGGAATTTTTAGTTAACCACACATAGTGAATGGGAAGCAATTCATAGCTATATACTTTTTATAATGAGCAGGACAAAGTAACAGTATATTGTGTGATTGCAGCTACATGTGATTATCCCCCCACCCCTTTTGATCTGAGCTCATTCAGATTGTACAAATTGTGCAAAAACTTTTTGAGCTTCCACAAAGAAATGCAACTCTTTTTTAAATACAGACATTCCTCATTCCAAAGATTGAAAGGAAACTCTGATAGTCTTATCTCTGGTCCCAGGGACCAGTTTCCCACCCTACTAAGGCTCACAGTGTATTGCAACTTTGTTCCATTGTGATGAATTCTGGGACTTCAAGCACTTTTGCTTTCTTGAGAATATGTGCATTACCCAGGCCCGGGCATAGGGTGGAAACTTTCAGGGGCGGCATGCCGCCAAGCCGCACCATAATGAGCACTGGGGAGCTGCAGGACCTGTGCGCACACCTTGCCTTGATAAAGGCCCCAATGTGGCCCGAAATGTTGGAAGCACAGTAATGTTGTAATAAATATTTTGCTGACTTTAAAGATACCTGTGTGCTGGTCCCTCTTGAACAGAACGTGCTTGAGCCGTCTTCAGGAATGGTCCGTTTAAGTGACTTTTCTACATAAGCCCAATTGAATGAGTTAATGCAAAAATAGTGCCCGAATTTTACTCTAAGTGACTTTCCCAAAGTTTCCCAAACTTTAAGAAGAATTCCTGGTTATGAGAAAACTTTTGGTTGCATAAAAACCAGGGGTACCGCCAAACAAAGCTACACATACAAGCTACCAAATAGCCAATCACAGTACTTATTTTATGCAATCCAGAAAGATTTTTATGCTTGCATTGCTCCACACTCTTTTTACATCTGAATGTGTCTCACAAGTAAAAATAGTTGGGGACCCCTGTACTAGAGGAATATCTTATCATTGGTTACATTGTGCAATAAAGCAGTTTCGAGTATTTTATTTTTTGGTGTGGCAAACAATTGTTCCACCTTCTTTCTTTCTTTTTTTCTTTTGGTAAAGAAATTTAATTTATTTTCAATCTAGCACAATGTGGACATTTTGGGGTTTATTTACTAAGATCCAAATTTTCCTGATTAATTAATAAAAAAATACAACCAAACTATAATTCACTATTTACCCTTATTTATCATAAAAAAAATAAGTTTGTCAGATTTGGCGACCGAAAAGTTAGAATTTGTTGTGAAATTGTCGGAAAAGCCCAAAATGTTTGGATTATCACACATAACCCAGCACAGACAATAATATTCTCAAATTGCAAATTGGACCTCTGGTACTGACTTCTACAGGACCATGACAGGTTGAAGATGGAGAATTTTCGGATTCAGACTTTTTGCAGCCTCTGGGTTTAAAAAATAGTAAAAAAAATTAAAATTTTCGAGATTTTAGCATTCAGACTTTAATAAGTAACCCCCTTCATGTTTACTACAATGCTTCATCATGAAGATGTAGAGTGTTTTTTTTTTTAACAAAGACCTGCCTCTGTAAAACCAAAAAAGAAGAAAATTCAATATTTATATTCAATACCAGCATGTGCTGTCTGGACCTGTGCAGCAGACTGACTAAATTGAACGCCAGGGTCAATACCAGTAAAGCTATACAAATATTTTCGTTTTCAATTATTGAGAACACAATCTACTGAGTTGCAGAGTCCAAATGACAACTATTGTGCTTTGCAACATTCAAATATTCTATGACTTCATATGGGGACTGCTGCACGAGAAAAAGGATTTTGCATATTAATTTTCATGGTTTTAATTTAGATAAACATTGATTCAGGACTGGAAACACAACAACATATTTCCCTGACATTGCTCTTTGTACAACTGGAACATGCATGAGCTGATAATTTGATAAATATAGAGGAAGTAGTGGTTCACAGAAGGATTAGATGGAAATAATTTTAACAAATGAAGTAAAGGCCAGAGTGACGTTCAGAAGTCCTTTTAGTAACAGTGGAAACATTTCATACTAAGACATTGTTACCTTTAGGGATGTCGCGGACTGTTCGCCGGCGAACTTGTTCGCGCGAACATCGACTGTTCGCGCTCGCCGAATGTTCGCGAACGTCGCGCGACGTTCGCCATTTTGGGTTCGCCTTACCTGGCGCTTTTTTTTGACCTCTCACCCCAGACCAGCAGATACATGGCAGCCAATCAGGAAGCTCTCCCTCCTGGACCACCCCCACACCCCTGGACCACTCCCCTTCCATATATAAACTGAAGCCCTGCAGCGTTTTTTCATTCTGCCTGTGTGTGCTTGCAAGAGCTAGTGTAGGGAGAGAGCTGTTACTGATTTCACTGATTTCTTTGAGGGACAGTTGATAGTAAGTTTGCTGGCTAGTAATCTACTTGATACTGCTCTGTATTGGAGGGACAGAAGTCTGCAGGGATTTGAGGGACATTTTAGGTTAGGTAGCTTTGCTGGCTAGTAATCTACCTTCTACTGCAGTGCTCTGTATGTAGCTGCCTGCTGTGGGCACTGATCTCTTCTGATCTCATCTGCTGACTGCTGTAATAACCCAATAGTCCTTGTAAGGACTGCTTTTATTTTCTTTTTTGTTGTTTTACTTTGCTACTATAACAGCCCAGTGCTATTAGTCTAGCTGTGTTGGGGAGTGGGACTGGTGTGCTGCTGTGCTGCTCCTAGTAGTTCAGCAGCAGCAACCCGAGAATTTTTTTTTTTTTAATATACATATATTTTTTTTTTCTTTTACTTATCTTACTGTTCTTTAACGTGTACAGTGCTGTTGCTGTTCTTCATAGTAGTGCACCAATAGTAGTGCACTTGCAGGCATTATTTGCCCAGTGTGTTCTTCAAACAACAACCATCTAGCTGTGTGAGCTTGTTCACATTCTGTCTAAATATCAATAATAATACCGTCTCTAGAAACACCACCCGAGTTACGTTTTTCAGGCAGCATAATATATTCCGTATCCACTGCTGTAGTAGTGTATACATTAACCTTGTAGGCATTATTTGCCCAGTGTGTTCTTCATTTTCAAACAACTCCCATCTAGCTGTGTGAGCTTGTTCGCATTCTGTCTAAATATCAATAATAATACCGTCTCTAGAAACACCACCCGAGTGACGTTTTTCAGGCAGCAATAATATATTCCGTATCCACTGCTGTAGTAGTGTATACGTTAACCTTGTAGGCATTATTTGCTCAGTGTGTTCTTCATTTTCAAACAACTCCCATCTAGCTGTGTGAGCTTGTTCACATTCTGTCTAAATATCAATAATAATACCATCTCTAGAAACACCACCCGAGTGACGTTTTTCAGGCAGCAATAATATATTCCGTATCCACTGCTGTAGTAGTGTATACGTTAACCTTGTAGGCATTATTTGCCCAGTGTGTTCTTCATTTTCAAACAACTCCCATCTTGCTGTGTGAGCTTGTTCACATTCTGTCTAAATATCAATAATAATACCGTCTCCAGAAACACCACCCGAGTGACGTTTTTCAGGCAGCAATAATATATTCCGTATCCACTGCTGTAGTAGTGTATACGTTAACCTTGTAGGCATTATTTGCCCAGTGTGTTCTTCATTTTCAAACAACTCCCATCTTGCTGTGTGAGCTTGTTCACATTCTGTCTAAATATCAATAATAATACCGTCTCCAGGAACACCACCCGAGTGACGTTTTTCAAGCAGCAATAATATATTCCGTATCCACTGCTGTAGTAGTGTATACGTTGACCTTGTAGGCCTTGTTTGCCCAGTGTGTTCTTCATTTTCAAACAACTCCCATCTAGCTGTGTGAGCTTGTTCACATTCTGTCTAAATATCAATAATAATATCGTCTCTAGAAACACCACCCGAGTGACGTTTTTCAGGCAGCAATAATATATTCCGTATCCACTGCTGTAGTAGTGTATACGTTAACCTTGTAGGCATTATTTGCCCAGTGTGTTCTTCATTTTCAAACAACTCCCATCTTGCTGTGTGAGCTTGTTCACATTCTGTCTAAATATCAATAATAATACCGTCTCCAGAAACACCACCCGAGTGACGTTTTTCAGGCAGCAATAATATATTCCGTATCCACTGCTGTAGTAGTGTATACGTTAACCTTGTAGGCATTATTTGCCCAGTGTGTTCTTCATTTTCAAACAACTCCCATCTTGCTGTGTGAGCTTGTTCACATTCTGTCTAAATATCAATAATAATACCGTCTCCAGGAACACCACCCGAGTGACGTTTTTCAAGCAGCAATAATATATTCCGTATCCACTGCTGTAGTAGTGTATACGTTGACCTTGTAGGCCTTGTTTGCCCAGTGTGTTCTTCATTTTCAAACAACTCCCATCTAGCTGTGTGAGCTTGTTCACATTCTGTCTAAATATCAATAATAATATCGTCTCTAGAAACACCACCCGAGTGACGTTTTTCAGGCAGCAATAATATATTCCGTATCCACTGCTGTAGTAGTGTATACGTTAACCTTGTAGGCATTATTTGCCCAGTGTGTTCTTCATTTTCAAACAACTCCCATCTAGCTGTGTGAGCTTGTTCACATTCTGTCTAAATATCAATAATAATACTGTCTCTAGAAACACCACCCGAGTGACGTTTTTCAGGCAGCAATAATATATTCCGTATCCACTGCTGTAGTAGTGTATACGTTAACCTTGTAGGCATTATTTGCCCAGTGTGTTCTTCATTTTCAAACAACTCCCATCTTGCTGTGTGAGCTTGTTGACATTCTGTCTAAATATCAATAATAATACCGTCTCCAGAAACACCACCCGAGTGACGTTTTTCAAGCAGCAATAATATATTCCGTATCCACTGCTGTAGTAGTGTATACGTTGACCTTGTAGGCCTTGTTTGCCCAGTGTGTTCTTCATTTTCAAACAACTCCCATCTAGCTGTGTGAGCTTGTTCACATTCTGTCTAAATATCAATAATAATACCGTCTCTAGAAACACCACCCGAGTGACGTTTTTCAGGCAGCAATAATATATTCCGTATCCACTGCTGTAGTAGTGTATACGTTAACCTTGTAGGCATTATTTGCCCAGTGTGTTCTTCATTTTCAAACAACTCCCATCTAGCTGTGTGAGCTTGTTCACATTCTGTCTAAATATCAATAATAATACTGTCTCTAGAAACACCACCCGAGTGACGTTTTTCAGGCAGCAATAATATATTCTGTATCCACTGCTGTAGTAGTGTATACGTTGACCTTGTAGGCATTGTTTGCCCAGTGTGTTCTTCATTTTCAAACAACTGCCATATAGCTGTGTGAGCTTGTTCACATTCTGTCTAAATATCAATAATAATACCGTCTCCAGAAACACCACCTGAGTTGTTGTTTTAAAAATAATGCCAGGCAAAGGCAGGCCGCCACGCAGAGGCACTAGGGGCCGTGCTGCTATGCTATCCTGTGGCCCTAGGAAATTGCCCAGTTTTAAAAAGGCAATGACCCTGAACTCCCAAAATGCTGAAGAGGTAGTTGACTGGTTTACACAGCACACCCCATCCTCTACCGTTTCTAACTTTACCACAACATCCTCATCCTCCACTGCTATGGGCACCCCACGTAACACTTCCTCCACCACCGGCGCCCCTTCTTCACTGGAGTCAGAGGAGTTATTTTCACATGAGTTTCTTGAACTGAGTGATGCGCAACCATTATTGGCAGAAGAAGATGAAGGAGATGAGGACGTTACACCAGATTTAATTCTGGCAGAGAACACAACAGAGATGGACATAATGAGTGATGAGGAGGTCCCCGCTGCTGCTTCCTTCTGTGAGCTGTCAGAAGAAATTGATGCATCTGAGGAGAATGAGGATGAGGAGATTGATGTTTTGTGGGTGCCCAGTAGAAGAGAGCAAGAGGAGGATAGTTCAGATGGAGAGACAGAGAGTCAGAGAGGCAGGAGGAGAATAAGACTTAGAAGAAGCAGGGAGGACAGCTCGCAGGGAACAGTAGGGCAACAACATGTATCGGCACCTGTGGTCAGCCGGCCAATGCACCCGCCATTGCCGCCAATGCCGCCAACTTCTACTGTTACCGCCAGATTGCCAGCTTCAAAAAGGTCAGCAGTGTGGGATTTTTTTAATGTGTGTGCCTCTGACAAAAGCGTTGTAATTTGCAATGAGTGCAGTCAGAAACTGAGTCTTGGGAAGCCCAACAGCCACATAGGTACAACTTCTATGCGAAGGCACATGAACGGCAAGCACAAAGCACTTTGGGAGCAACACCTCAAAGGCAACAGGCAAACTAAAAGCCACCCTCCTTCTGGTCCAGCATCTTACTGCTCTACCTCTGCTGTCCTTGACCCGTCTGAACCACCCTCCACTCCGCCTTCCACCATGACCAGCAGTTCCCATTCCCAGTCATCTGCCCCCAGCCAAGTTTCTGTGAGGGCCATGTTTGAGCGTAAGAAGCCAATGTCTGCGAGTCACCCCCTTGCCCGGCGTCTGACAGCTGGCTTGTCCGCACTCTTAGCCCGCCAGCTTTTACCATACCAGCTGGTGGACTCTGAGGCCTTCCGCAAATTTGTAGCAATTGGGACACCGCAGTGGAAGGTACCCAGCCGCAATTTTTTTTCAAAAAAGGGAATACCACACCTGTACCACCATGTGCAGAGCCAAGTCACCGCATCTCTGTCACTTAGTGTTGGACCAAAGGTCCATATGACTACTGACGCATGGTCCTCCAAGCATGGTCAGGGCAGGTATGTCACCTACACTGCCCACTGGGTGAACCTGGTAATGGCTGGGAAGCAGGGAATGTGTGGCTCAACAACAACAGTGGAGTTGGTGTCACCGCCACGGATTGCACGCGGTTCTGCCACCACCTCTACTCCTCCTTCGCTCTCTACCTCGTCTTCTTCCTCTTCTTCGTCCTCTGCTGCTGGGTCCTCCTCCTCCACACCTGTGCACCCCCAGCTCCCCCTAGGTTATTCGACGTGCCAGGTACGCCGTTGTCATGCTGTCTTGGGGATGACGTGCCTGGAAAGCAGAAACCATACCGGATCTGTACTCCTGTCATCTCTGCAGTCACAGGCCGATCGGTGGCTGACCCCACACCAACTGAAGATCGGAAAAGTGGTGTGTGACAACGGAAGCAATCTGTTGGCAGCACTGAGACTGGGCAATTTAACACATGTGCCCTGCATGGCACATGTTCTGAATTTAATAGTCCAACGTTTTGTCTCGAAGTACCCAGGATTCCAGGACGTTCTCAGGCAGTCCAGGAAGGTGTCGGCCCATTTCAGACGGTCCTACACAGCCATGGCACGCCTTGCTGACATTCAGCAGCGGTACAACATGCCAGTCAGGCGTTTGATTTGCGACAGCCAGACTCGGTGGAATTCAACGCTCCTCATGTTGGAACGTCTGCTGCAACAACAAAGAGCCGTCAACGAATACCTGTTTGAACTGGGTGGTAGGACTGGACCTGCAGAGCTGGGGATTTTTTTACCCCGTTACTGGGTGCTTATGCGCGATGCCTGCAGGCTCATGCGCCCTTTTGAAGAGGTTACAAATATGGTCAGTCGCACCGAAGGCACCATCAGCGACCTAATACCCTTTGCTTTCTTCCTGGAGCGTGCCGTGCGACGAGTGACAGATGAGGCTGTAGACCAGCGTGACGAGGAGCAGGAAGCGCATGATTTCTGGTCGGAATCACCAGAACGAACCCAGGCACCTGCTGCAACGCAGGGAGAGGTGTCAGAAGTGGAGTCAGAGGAGGAAGGTGGCTTTGTGGAGGAGGAGGACTAACAGGAGCAGGCTTCCCAGGGGGCTAGTGGTGACCTTTTGGGGACCCCTGGTCTTGTACATGGCTGGGGGGAGGAGACCGTGGATGATGCAGTCCTTGATAACGAGGAAGCGGAGATGGATAGCTCTGCATCCAACCTTGTGAGAATGGGGTCTTTCATGCTGTCATGCTTGTTGAAGGACCCCCGTATCAAGAGGCTTAAGGAGAAGGACCTGTACTGGGTGGCAACGCTACTAGACCCTCGGTACAAGCATAAAGTGGCAGAAATGTTACCAACGTACCACAAGTCCGAAAGGATGCTGCATTTACAAACCAGCCTGCAAAACATGTTGTACAATGCTTTTAAGGGTGATGTCACTTCAGGAACTCATCAACATTCCAGGGGCAGAGGTGCCAGTAATCCTGCCACGAGCGCACCTGCAAGGACAAAGCACTTTGGCCACTCTGTAACGTCAGACATGCAAATGTTTTTCAGTCCAAGGCAGCGCCAGAACCCTTCTGGATCCACCCTCAAAGAACGCCTCGACCGGCAGGTAGCGGACTACCTGGGATTAACTGCAGATATCGACACTCTTAGGAGCGATGAACCCCTGGACTACTGGGTGCGCAGGCTTGATCTGTGGCCAGAGCTGTCACAATTTGCCATGAACCTCTTGTCTTGCCCCGCCTCAAGTGTCCTCTCAGAAAGGACCTTCAGTGCAGCAGGAGGGATTGTAACTGAGAAGAGAACTCGCCTAGGTCACAAAAGTGTGGATTACCTGACCTTTATTAAAATGAATGAGGGGTGGATCTCAGAGGGTTACTGCACGCCGGAAGACTTGTTCTGAGTTTCTGATTCTGACTCCCCATGCAGCTGTCCTTCTCTGCACGCCTCATGACTCCACACACAGCTGTCCTTTAGCGTCCTCCTCCCTCCACCACCGTTATAAACTAGGGTGCAAACCCTACTGGTTTAATTTGAATCCAGGTAAATCCTGAGTTTTTCTGGCCTCTGTGCTTCAGTGGCTGTGACAAAAAAAAATGAATACTTTCAGCATTTATATGGCATATTGTTTCTGGCCTCTGTGCTTCAGTGGCTGTGACAAAAAAAAATAAATTTTTTCAGCATTTATATGGCATATTTTTTCTGGCCTCTGAGCTTCAGTGGCTGTGACAAAAAAAAATGATTTTTTTCAGCATTTATATGGCATATTTTTTCTGGGCTCTGTGCTTCAGTGGCTGTGACAAAAAAAAAGGAATATTTTCAGCATTTATATGGCATATTTTTTCTGGCCTCTGTGCTTCAGTGGCTGTGACAAAAAAAAGGAATATTTTCAGCATTTATATGGCATATTGTTTCTGGCCTCTGTGCTTCAGTGGCTGTGACAAAAAAAAGGAATATTTTCAGCATTTATATGGCATATGTTTTTCTGGCCTCTGTGCTTCAGTGGCTGTGACAAAAAAAAGGAATATTTTCAGCATTTATATGGCATATTTTTTCTGGCCTCTGTGCTTCAGTGGCTGTGACAAAAAAAAAAAGAATATTTTCAGCATTTATATGGCATATTGTTTCTGGCCTCTGTGCTGCAGTGGCTGCGACAAAAAAAAAAGAATATTTTCAGCATTTATATGGCATATTGTTTCTGGCCTCTGTGCTTCAGTGGCTGCGACAAAAAAAAGGAATATTGTTAGCATTTATATGGCATATTTTTTCTGGCCTCTGTGCTGCAGTGGCTGCGACAAAAAAAATTAATATTTTCAGCATTTATATGGCATATTTTTTCTGGCCTCTGTGCTTCAGTGGCTGCGACAAAAAAAATTTATATTGTTTGCATTTATATGGCATATTTTTTCTGGCCTCTGTGCTTCAGTGGCTGCGACAAAAAAAATTTATATTGTTAGCATTTATATGGCATATTTTTTCTAGCCTCTGTGCTTCAGTGGCTGCGACAAAAAAAATTTATATTGTTTGCATTTATATGGCATATTTTTTCTGGCCTCTGTGCTTCAGTGGCTGCGACAAAAAAAATTTATATTGTTAGCATTTATATGGCATATTTTTTCTGGCCTCTGTGCTGCAGTGGCTGCGACAAAAAAAAAATGAATATTTTCAGCATTTATATGGCATATTGTTTCTGGCCTCTGTGCTTCAGTGACTGCGACAAAAAAAACATAATTTTTCAGGAAAGTACACATGCCTAATTTTTCAGGGTTCTGCAACAGTGGCAAAATCGCATCTTTTATGGTCACCGCAGGTGATCAATAAAGTACACCAAAACTGGGCCCACACTGCAGAATAAGTGTTTTTTGGTTCGCTTCACTGTACATTGAATTACCTCTGCCTGACCGTGCACGTGCGCACAAGCACGGTGACTGCTAAACACACCACTACAGAAATATTGCCACCAACAGGATGAACATCCTGGAGGTGACAAGCTCAACTAGTAATTAACAACTATTATTTGCTCACTTGACGGTATCATTCATTAAAGCTCTTTGCGTTCTTTTTCGTTGCAGTAAGCGCCGCGTTTCGTCTTTGCGTGTGAACAGGCTGTAACCTTTACACGACTTGATTGGCATGTAGACGCCGGACGTTTTAAAGCATTTTATTACACAAGTTTAGAAATGTAGTGTGATTTCTGCCCTTTACAGCACAAAACACGGCGCTGTGTCAACGATGTATTTTTCAGATACATTTTTGCCCTTGATCCCCCTCTGGCATGCCACTGTCCAGGTCGTTGCACTCTTTAAACAACTTTAAAATCATTTTTCTGGCCAGAAATGTCTTTTTTAGCTTTTAAAATTCGCCTTCCCATTGAAGTCTATGGGGTTCGCGACGTTCGCGAACCGTTCGCATTTTTGACGCAAGTTCGCGAATATGTTCGCAAACTTTTTTTCCGAAGTTCGCTACATCCCTAGTTACCTTTGATGATGATTTCATCTTAAATTAACAAATGAATAAATTTTGGTATTGCTGACGGCAGTAACATTTAGCTTCTGTGTTCCACATCAAGTGAAATTATGTGGTTCCTAAATTACCTAAAGTAGCTGACTGTAAAAGAAAAATATGAAATCTGTTTAGACGAAAATATAATGCTAAATACCTAAAAATCTATAGCTCTTCTAATTAAAACTAGGAATGTTTATTCAGTAAGCATTTAGGGGTTTGGCTTTCTATGTTGTTTTGAAAGTAAATACATGTCTGTGCTTAAAGGGGTGTTTCACCTTCACATTAACTTTATGTATGTTATCGAATGGCTAATTCTAAGCAACTTTTCAACTGGCCTTCATAGGTTTATTCTCATTTAATTAAATAGCACATATTGTGGGGCACGGGAGTTCAAAATTCATTAGGGCAAAGTTGCCCATATACTATATTTGTGTAAGCAATTATAACACAAATGAAAGCAACTGAAAGACTTTCAGATTGCAGTCTGTCTGTTGCATCTGCTGCTTCTTGGTGGATGATAGTGTTTCAGCAGATGTGGAAGTGCAAGGGACTGATTCTCCCTTACTTCTGCTGCAATCAACTAAGTTGGCCTATCACTCCTAGAATCACTGCTTAGTCTTGACTCCTTTGAATGACACACAAGAGAGAGTTTTCTAGGGGGCATCCAGCTGCTTCTCCTTTGTCCACCCTCTCTATATGCTCTGCAAGCTCATGGAGTAGAGTTACAGAGATTAGCCTTTGTTTTAGTATGTGGTAGTTTTCCCTGGATGCTCATTCACTAACATGCTTTGTAGTATCACTATAGTGTAGATTTGGGAAGCAGGATAACTGCAATTAAGCTTTTATTGTGCATCCACATGACATGTTTCGGGCTCACATGCCCTTTTTCAAGCTTGCACAACCCACATATTATTTGTAAAGAGCTTAAAATATGTCTGTGTGCACCTTTTTTGCACTTTACACATTGCTGCTGGCTTCTTAAATATGGTCAAATATTGATTGAGCAGTTTGACCCACAGGACAAGCTCTTTAACGAAATATCCAGTCAGTGTATCGCTACCTTAAAAAGTTTTAAGGTCACCTATAGGGGTCTTGATTATCCCATGGTCATTGCCTTTCATAAAGTCTTAATAGCTAATATGGGTATTGTATAGTGGGTTGACTGCTCTCAGTCTAAAGACAGGTCTGAGGCTTTGCATCTCTTATCATCATAATTTACTCTATGTCAACATTTGGTTTAGGACAGTTAATTCTATTACATTTTCTCACCTTCACATTTTTGAGGCCTATATTTAATTTTTATCTATCTATCATGTATCTATTTTGGTAGGTGACCACATGAGTTGATAAACTTTGAGTGTGTTCCCTGTTTAAGGATTGTAGTGGCCACACTCCATTCCCCAGATCCAATGTGGTCAATGGAGCTCACCTTCCACAGGAAAGCTGTACTGTGGAAAGGGTATTTAAAGTTAATTAGGATGTTGGAAGGGGTCTCTCAGCAGGGCTCATCAAGTAGGAGACCTGGCTGTGTAAGGAACTCACAGAGGGGCTGGGAGTGCTGCCTGCAACTGCAATGAGCAGAGGGAGCCTGTAACCATGACCGTTATTGTGAATCTGACCAAGAGTCTGGTTGGGAAAGTGAGGGATCCAGGAGGCTGAACACTTTCGGGAAAAGGAGTACTGCGAAGTACCAGGGTGAGCCAAACTTGGTTTTTGCTGGTAGTCCACAAGGGGCCCAGTCTGGTAAGGGACTTCTTCAAATGTCTGAAGGTAGTGCCCAGTGGGCAAGGTTTATTTTTATGATTTGTGTTTTCTATGGTGAAATGGTCAGCCCTGGGCTAGAAGATACTACCTAAATTAAAAAGCCAAATGCCTGATGAGGCTTGCTAAGACTGTTATGTTGAGAAATGTGGGAAAATAAATGTGTGCTTTCTTTGAAGAGCCGTGGTGTCCCTCTCTTACTGTTCCTTTTCCTGTGACTGCCTGTCTACCATTTGCTAATTCCCCCAGAAATGACATGTACACGCCAGCTTGTCACACTGTCTATCTATCTATCTATCTATCTATCTATCTATCTATCTATCTATCTATCTATCTATCTATCTATCTATCTATCTATCATCTATCTATCTATCTATCTATCTATCTATCTATCTATCATCTATTTATCAATTATCTATCTATTATCTATCTAATATATATTTATCCAAGCACATTTCTTTTTTGAGAATTCTTTTCATTTGTATTTAACTCCTTAATAGTATATTAGTATAAATGCTGCTGTTCTAATGCCTTTATTTGCTGCAATTACAACTCAAGTTCTGGGCATAATAATATATTTGCTTTAAAAATAAATTGATAACATGCATATTAAGCTGACATAATTAAATATTACATTATCTAACAATTAGACATGTACATACATTTGTATGTTTGCTTACAAATTATTGCTGGTTACTTTTGTCTGTTTTAAGTTAGACAGTGAAAGTTTTGTACATTTAACATTCGGTAAGTGAGCTTAAATGTTCAGTTGACATTAAAAGTGAAACCCATTGCTTGACCTTGTTAAAGTAAAACCCTCAGTGTGAACCACTTACTCAACTGCTTGTTGTTAATTATCCTATTTGCGTGGCTAATTGGATTTAAGTACCAATTTGGATACTAACACTAAGCTGTAATTTTCTGTTGGGAAGGATAAAACTTGTAAAAAGAAAACATTAAAAGTACTGTTTAGCCAAAGAAGCTATAAATATCTATCCACAAATAAATGCATTATTACATACAGTACTGTTCTAGAGCACTATGACTGGGCTACCAAAAGAAAGGTTGTGTCTAACCCTCTTATTTTGGTTGGAAATGCTAGAAATACTAACATTGTATCAAAATACTAACATTGTATCAAAATATATATCTTTTTAGACTCCAATATTGTTTTATATGTAACAAAGTGAAATTTACAGACTTGGACTATTAAAGATGCTTGGCCTTTTGCTGTTCTTGATTAGATTCTCCTGCTATTATAGTGCATCTGTGTTGGTGGTAAAAGTATTTGCTAATATTAGAGCACTTAATGAAAGTCAAGAGGACTGGTGAAAGGGCAGGTAGTAGTCGAAAAACATGTAAAGGAATATACAAAGAAGGGAAGAGAGCGTTTAGCCAAAAAACAAGGTGGAAATCTTAAAATGACAAAACAAACTAGTATAGGTATGGGATTTGTTATCCAGAAATCCGTTGAAAACCACGCCATTGGTCAGGCACACTCTCCTACCTGTTCATACATGATTGGCTGTTCTCCTCCAGGTACTGCTTCTGCATTCATTCGGGTGTCTGCATCAACGTAGTTGTGTGGCCAGTGATGTCATGACCTGCGCAGTAGTGCATTTTGAAGCTGCAGGGGCCATTTTGCCAGTTGTTTTGCCCTTCTTCCTCTGGATCACTTCCTCCTGCAGTTTTGGAGCCAAAACTCCCAAGTTAGTTTCTGGTTGTTTCAGATCCTGCTCAAGCCTTTCTGTGTTTTTTTTTAATCCTGTTTTTTGACTTTAACCTGTCCCTTGACAACAAAATTTGCTGCCTGACCTGATCTCTGTCTGTTTTTGACTCCTCTTTGCCTGATCCTTGCCTGTACCTCGTTTACCTGAATTATGCGATGGCCATCTTCCAGAGATATCATTTTAATCAGATAATTCAAATTTTCTTATTTTTTTTTTATCTCTGTAATAATAAAACAGTACCTTGTACTTAACAACTAGAAAAGTCCCAGGAAACTGTACTTACACCGCGGATACCTGACACATAAGCACTTACAGAAGTGACATTAAATGAAACCTTGTTTTGCATAGGCAGGACTGTCATTGGTTCCTAAGTGCATCCCTTGTATGTGTAAGTACAAAAATGAATACATTTTATAATGCTAGCATTAAAAATGGAGGGTATAGCATTTGTAGGCCAGTTCCATGTAAAATGTTCCACACTTGAATGGAGTGCTCAAACCTCCCACGTTGAATCCCTTAGGATCAGGTGCTTAAACCAGTAATGTATCCGACCTGCCACGGATCAATTCATATGCAATAGTCCAATATACTGTAGCACACTGAAGTGAAGTACTTTTCAACAGGTGATTTTATTGTCTCAAATCATGCAGACAACAAGTGGCAACGTTTCAGGCCTCACAGGGCCCTTTATCTAGCTTGTGTAATAGTGCACTGTTCTGTGTTAAATAGTGCGTGATTTATTCTTTGCAGTCTATGCTTTTTTAACATAATTTAAGATTTCAATTCTACAGAATTTTCTTAACACAGCAAAGTGCAGCAACAATATAAACCTTGCTTTTGTCACATTACAATGTCAGCTTTTAAAGCATTAATCCAATGATCAAATTACCAAGACACTATAAAATGTCAAATCAACGATTATTCAATCTTTAAATCTTTAAAAATCTTTTAATCTTTTAAAGCCTTGTGAAAGAAAGAAATGAGAAATAATCTTTCTAAAGGGGATGAAGCTGGCAGTTAATTTTACTGACAAAAGATAAACTTCTTCTGTGTTTAGGAAATAAAGTGATGCTCGTTTATCAAGCAGTAGAAATGACTCTAGGGCACAATATGCCCTGACTCTGAAATATATGCCAAGCGGCATGGGCAAAGTAGCCAATAAAATTAAATATATTTCAATCAAAGAGATAACTGTGATAAATATAGTTATTTATACAACAACATCCTACTGATTAGGCTTGTGGAAAGAACAAAGTGCAATCGGGAAGTCTAATCAGATCTGTAAAATACAATTGTAAGAATATTCCAGTAGAACACAGATATAAATCTGATTTGAATAAATAACCCCCTCAACGTTACAGTACCTATAGGTCATGTTTATCATGTTTTGCTGTTAGGACTGCTTTTTAAATAATTGTTACTTGAAGTTACTTGAACCTGACTGTTTATGGCAAAATTATAAATAACATGCAAAGACAGGGCCGGATTTCTAACTTAGCTGCTCCTGGGCCAAAGGGCCCTCGCAACCACCAAGGCAGTGATCCACATTACGCATGCCCAGGTTCCCACTGGAGCACTGAGGATTAGGCATTTGCATGAGATTTAAAAAGCTGCGCATCCCCAGTGCTTTCAAAAAAATTACAATGGTCAGCATGCTGCCCCTAAAATAGCTCAGGCCTTCCCACAAATCCACTATGTGCAAAGACTATGTTATGATAGATGTAAAAAAAAAAAAAGGTTTAATTTCTGGTACCAGTAGATCTTTACGGTGTGTAGCTTTTTTTTTCAGTGATTATTATTTAGAAACTACAGTATTCTAGCCAACACCTTATTTGAATAAACTGTAAACCCTATTTGCAGAATAGCATATAATAGTCAGAGTATAATCAGAAAATAAAGAGTATTTATTAATGTAATTTTAATTACATTGATATGCACTGTCCCCTCTATATATGCAACAGTTTCAAAACATCAAAACAGAACACTTGACCTACAGCAGCAGCTTCCAAATGGGGGCCTTATGAAAAGAGCAGGTACAATGGCTGGAACAGCACAGCTTGAAGATTATGGTGATATTTGGGAAGAATGCCGATATGTTTTCCTATATAATTTTGGAAGGTCAGTTTTAAAATTAATAATAATAATGCAATTTAGGGTGAACGATCATTTGCTTCCCTAGATATTCTTGGAACTGTGATTGAATGTCTTGTATATACAGTATGTTGGATTTAAATGTGGGACATCAACCAAAAATATATGAAAATCTCTTCCCTGCTGGCTGTGTCAATATGGCCACAACTCCTTATGAGAATAGCAGCCATCAAACATAATTTATAAAATATTTACATTTATATTATTTGGGGATATTATTTTTTAATCTATTGCTAAACTAGAACTGCAGTTGTCTGATTTCCATTAGTAATGGGCGAATCTGTGGGGTTCTGCTTTACCAAAAATTTTTCAAATTTACCGAATTTTAGCGAAAAAACTTGCAAAACACATTGATGTCAATAGGCATCAAAATTATTTTGATGTGCGTCAATTTTTATATGCTCGACTATAAATAGCCAATCACAGCCCTTATTTCACACCGAAGAACTTTTTTCATGCATATGTTGCTCCCCAAATAATTTTACATTTGAATACGGCTCACAGGTTTAAAAGGTTGGGGACCTTTTAACAGAAGTGACAGGGGTGCAGAATTGCTGTCCTTTCAGCAGTATGGTTGGCAGTAAAGACACTAGAATAAGT
Source organism: Xenopus petersii (assembly GCA_038501925.1). Lineage (NCBI taxonomy): Eukaryota > Metazoa > Chordata > Amphibia > Anura > Pipidae > Xenopus > Xenopus petersii. The sequence continues at coordinate 127,915,047 of CM076673.1, read as the reverse complement.
ATATTTTTCAAACAGCTTTTTAAACTGCAAGAAAATACATTTCAGGTGCTTCTAAGTGAAAATTATTATCCAGTATAAGCACTTGTTGCCGGGACTGGAAATCACTCAACTCAAGGTTGGGTGTGCTGGTAATTCCCAATCCTCTAGTACATGTTTTGTAACTGAACCTCAACCTGTAAGGTTATATAGTGAGGTTTATATGTGGGCTGGGAAATCACAGCTATCTGTGTTTTAACAATGTTGTGGGGGAAAGCAAAACTCCTGGTAATAGAGTAATCTGAAAATCTGCTATTAAGAGTGTCCCCAGGAAATTTCTATTAATTCCAGTATGGGTGAGGAAAATGTGTTATCTGAATGGTTTAAACCCCAGATATGACCATCAGAGTTTATTTTCCATGGAGACTGCAGTCTTTTTTTTTTTTTTTTTTTTTTTTTTGAAATGTTAGAAATGTATCTGCTTGCTGTGAGTATCTGAACTTCAATAACATTTTCTTTCAGACTTGTAAATTTGTACATTAGTACTTTAATAAATCCTTAATATGGCTGAATGAAGCACAGACTATTTCATCACTATTAGACATGTTGATGAATAGTGGCAGAATTGTCCATGTTATAATTCTTGTCCCCTCCAGCCTCAAGATAATCCTGGCTTGCCATCAAAGTACAGGGTGCAGCCAAGACATTTTTCTTCATTGATTCTTTTTAGAAGAAGATGATGGGCACCATCTTTATAGGGTCCTCTGAAGGGTCATTCTGGATTTTCGAGAATATCCTTTCTTTAATAGTGAGTAGTAAATCAGTGAGGGAGGCTATTGGCAATGTAATACAAACTCTGCAAAATCCCACAACTTCAGTTTCAGCAGAATCCTTAGGGGGTTATTTATCAAAGTCCGAATTTATCTCAATATTGGCTGCTACAAACTCCGATCTAACCCGCTCAGGTTTTTCATTGTTACATTATCACGAAAATTTGCTTTGTGGGAAAAGCTCTGATTTTGACGTTTTTTTTGTGAATTTTCCCCAAAATCTCACCCGAAAGCTCCGAAAACATAGTGAGATTGCCTGAAACCCCCGACACAACCATGCGACTGTTCCCATTGACTTTTATGCAACCTCGACAGGTTTGAGATGCCGTGGTTTTATATTTGGGCATTTTTAGCCCTCGGGGTTTAATAAATTCCGAACAATTCGTGATTTTTTTTCAAAAGTACGATTTTATATAAAAAATCACGAATGTTTCAGATTTCGGGGAATTTCGGGTATTTGGAGCTTAGTAAATAACCCCCTTAGTGTTCAGCAAACACAAGACACAAATTATCATAGAATTCAAAGCTCTGCATGAATAAAAGCTGTACATATTTATTTACAGATCATGCAATTATTTCACCTTTCTGACATTTTCATATGCAACAAATTTTGGTCAAATCTTTGGTATACAGTTGAATTTGAAAATGATAGACATGAGGCTTTTCCAACTAACAGATTACATTCACACCGTTTGCCCTTGTATTATCAAGATGATGCTACCAAGGGCTTGTGGTAGCTTGTCATAAGAAGTTTAATCCACAAGAGTACACAATACACAAAGGCTTCAAGCTGTCATGCTTTTCTCAACTGGTTGTCTCATGACAAGTAACTGGAGCATTACAATTAACTGTATGAGAGCTTTTTTAAAGTTGTTTTATATAGTCCTGGAGGGTTCAGCCTAAGGGTCTCAGAACTGTCTATTCTGTCAATGGGAGATTACCTTTGGGATAAGAATCCATCTGCCTGAACAGTTTTCTTTGTCTTAACATGGATTCCCTGGTTACATCCATTAAATGAATGAGTCAGGTATTTCCCTAGGGCTATAATGAGTCTGCATACTTCTGTTCCATAGGACCAACGACCAGAAGGAAACTGTTAGGCAGATACATAGATGGGTAAAGTAAAGTCAGAGGTCAGTGGAATTTGAGTATGCTATAGTCCAAGGGCATACAGAAATCAAGAAAAAGATAAGAGGACAAGCAGGATACTAAACTGGAAATCAAGGAGACAAATGGCACCCAGAACCATGCAATGTACAACCAAACAAATGGTTAGCACCTGCCATGCAATGGATTCATTAAATATTATTAAATTAAATACATTGCCTTAAAAAATATCCTGTCTGAATCTGGTATCAGAAAAAACTCGAACGTATAAAACTCGATCGAATACTACCAACCAGAAAACTCGAATAGCATTCGAATAGAATTAGACTAAACTCAAATCCTCTGAAAAAAAACCTTGAATGTCAGGAAGGCTATTAACATCTTTACATGGGTCACTGGACCTCTGCCATTGACTTCTACATGAACTCAGCAAGTTTTAGGTGGAGAATAGTTGAATTTGAGTTGTTCCCAGGGTCAAGGTGTGATCAAATTTGAATTATGTGAGTTTTGACCACGAATCCAACTCGAAAATTCAAATTCGAATTTACAATTCGAACCTTAATAAATCTGCCACTAAAACTACTGAGGGTCACTAAAAATATCAGTGAGGGTTGCTTTTGTCAAATGGGTTAAGACAATGAGGTCAAAGTTATTTGCACATCATTTATGTTTACTCAAGAGTTTCAACCAATGATGACAATGCTGAGGACTGAGTGTTTTTGTATGATAGTGTACAAGAATAACATGCTTGTTTTGTTATTTCAAGAGACAACCAAGAAAAATGTACAATCAGTTTTTGCATAAACTATGTCTCTTTAAAAAGCTCTTATTCCATATACAAGATTCTTTGTAGCCTGGCTTGTCGATACCTTTCTTAAGCACTACTGAAAAACAATATTTTACTTGCTGAACACACTAATATAATTTTTATTTATGTATTGGTTTATAAAATGTATTTTTGCTTTTACTGACCCTTTAACCAATGAGCTTAAATGGTGATTGAATAGATGGTATTTAAATTCAATAATTGAGGCACAGGCAATGCTAAGTGACACACTGGTAACAAGTAAGATTCTGCCTGAAATTCCAAGAGATGCACTGTGTATATATTCTGTGCTGGATGCTTTCATAGTTTCACAGTATGTAGGATGTTATCATTTCTTTTCCATTGTCTAAATAGATTCTACTAGCATAGATTCATAAATATAACTGATACAGGCAGAGTGTTAAAAGTGTGATAATGCCTACTAAGCATGTTATGCTAGGTATTCCGGACAGACTAATTATACCTATTTGTCACTGTCATGATTATTGTATGTGACAGCTGCTATGACAGCTGTGCTTCTATTTTCAAACAATATTGTGTTCATCCACAGGAAAATGAGGTATATCCTCCAAGGAACCACTTATTAAACCTTTTATGCGGAGGCTGGTGGTATAGATTACCAATAAAAAAGAATTGTTTGCATTATGTTAACAATCTGACAAAAAAAAAGTTATGTTTTTGTTTAAAAGCAATGAAGCAAAAAAAATGTCTCATTCTCACTTTCATCAAGAATTATGTCACCTAGAATGAATCTTGGCTAATGTATTTGGAAATAATGTAGTGTTGGAAGTGATAACGGGATAATTTGAAATTGGATTGTCAAGTAGGGAGTTGAATGTTCTTTAATTTAGCACTGACTGGAGCTAGCACTTTGGCTGTCAGCTCAAACTGCAAAGGTACAAGAAGCAAATATAATTGATGGCAGGAATAGTACAGTATATCTTCTTATAGAGGTATCTAATGTAAGCACTTTTGTTTTGACTCATTTTGCTTAACCAAAGGCAAATGTGCTACACGAGAAAAATGTTACTATACTTTGATGCCTTGTATTATGTTACAAAATGTACAAATCAATTTAAATTCCAAAAAAAAAAGTTTAAACGTATAAGCAGATGGTTGCAAATAACACCAACATTCGTTTCTGGCTGTGAATGAGACCATATGTTCTTTCTGTAACTTATTTGTTTCTCCAAGCATCCAGAATCTTTGAATTTGAAATTACCTCCAGGGAGAAGAGGTTGCCAAGTTTTAATACTTTCAGGCATGTGACATACTCATTTGTTCAGGCTATTTTTATGCAGCTGTATGTTTATACATGTTCTTGCTTTCTTTCTTTTTGTGCTGCCTCTTGGCTGTCTTTTAAAGGAGAAGAAAAGGTTAAAACCAAGTAAGCTTTATCAGAAAGGTCTATATAAATTCACCAGTAAACCCTCAAAAGAAACACAGCATTTCTTTCTGTCTATTGTGTACACATGGGCTTCTGTATCAAACTTCCTGTTTTCAGCTTAAACCTCCAGGGCTTGGGCTTGAGCATGCTCAGTTTGCTCCTCTCTCTCTCTCTCCCTCCCTCCTCCCCTCCCTGCTGTAATCTGAGCTCAGAGCTATGAGCGAGCAGGGAGAGACTCAGGCAGGAAGTGATGTCACAGCAAGCTAATATGGCAGCTGCTATCCTAAACAAACAGAGACCATATTAGAGCTGTTTACTCAGGTATGGAAAAGCATTCTAAGGAATAAAAATGGTGTTCTAGCCTGAACTGTTGTGGCAATAAACTGCCTTGGTAGCTTTCCTTCTCCTTTAAAGCAGCTATTAGCAGTTATTGATCTATGGTAACATACTCCTGGAGGCCTGTTTTTGTTTCCGTTTTTATCTAAGTTATACTTAAACTCTAAAGTACAGTAGATGCTACATTAAGCATGACCTCAAAAAATACATTTGCTTTGACCAGTAATTCCTAATTGGCATTTTTTCATTAGCAGCGCAATGTGCATTGCATCATTCAGATACGGACTGGGCTTCACAGCAGTGATATTTTAGTATGGGAATGGAACAATACAGTGGGTGGGTTTACTAAAATAGGATAGCTATATGAGGCAATTGCAATATCAAAGCAATATAAAACAAGCCTCAGAAGTACAGCAAAGTGTAGGGTTTAATAGCCGTACTGTTTGACATGATTCAGTAATATAGGAGAAGCCCCAGAACATCAGTTTCATTTTAATGTCATGACTTGCAGTATCAGACTTTCAGGTTGCTCATTTATTTCATTGCAGAGTGGCCATTTTTATTTCCTTTGAACTCCCCTCCCCCCCCACTATCTGATCATTTTATTGATACATGTTCTTTACAGCATTCAAAAGCCAAAAAGCAGTCATTCTTACAAAGTAATCTGTTATTAATAATTGCAAACTGCAAATCACTTCATCTGTCAATTTAAACACCCTGCACGCACCCATAAATTATCTATATATATCAATAAATCTTAGTTGGTGTTGTTAGCCTTGTTTAAATTCATAAACAATACAAGTCCTCTTCTTTTTTTTTTGTTTTCCTTTTTGGCACAAATAACATTATTCAATATGAAACTGTAGTTGAAATGACTAGTGATGGGCGAATTTATTCTCCAGGCATGATTGGCGGCGAATTTCTGCATTTCGCTACCTGCGAATTGTTTTGCGAAACTGCTGCAAAAATTCCCTGAAACAAAAAAGTTGCTTGTGTAAAAATTGTTGCATGTCAAAATAATTTTGCTGCCCATTGACTTTAATGTATTTGGACAAAAAAAATGGCACATATAAAATTGTCAAGCGCATAAAAAGTGTCGCACGTCAAAATTATTTTGACGCCCATTAAATGCGTTTGGTGAATTTCTCAAGGTTTTTGCGGATTTTTTCGGAGTTTTCCGAATTTTTTGCCGAAACGGGACAGATTTGCCCATCACAACAAATGGCCATTGTAGCTGGTGTAAGGTGCATTGTACTTGTCTTATAAATATTGAACTATACATGAAGACTGAATACTTTCAGGTATTCAGAAGAATTGACTGTAACTCTGGAAATATGAAGCTTTTGCCAGACATGTTTACAGCTTTGAGTTTACTACAATAAATGTGCTTATTGTATCTAACTTTACACAAATGCAATGAGTGTAATGTATTATTCTAGGTATACTAACAGACCTGCAAGAGCTGACCTAGTACAGTACCATAATTGCACCAGCCTGATTTGGATCTCACAAGCCCGAGGCTACAAGGTGGAAATATATGCACAAGTCACAGGAGAGAACCTAATTTGTGTCTGTTCTAAATTTATGTGTACAGTATTCCTGCCTGGTTCTCTGTTCTTTTCCTTGTTCCTCCGCTCCAATTCCCCAAGCCTGAATTCCATTGGATCACCTGGTAATCAGTCTGTTTATTGGACTACCCTCCTTCTTTAGCCTGGCCCCGACCTCTGCCTGCTATACAGATGTGTCATTGTTGCTGCCTACCCCTGACCTCTGGTCTGGTATAAGGACTTGAGTATTTCTTACATTTGAACTGGATCTTGGTGTCTTCCTATGTATCTTTAATAAATAGTTTCTTCTTTATCATGATGTCTTCTTTTTTCTAGCCCCATTTGTGTGTTATTCAGCATTTAGGCTCCAACCTGCCAATTACCCTCTTGTTTTCCAGTCTGACAACATCCCTCTATTTCTCCAACCCCAGCCCAGCTTTCCCCTGCCTTAACTCATTCCTTCTCACCCAATCACAGCTACATCTGATTCTGCCAATCTTTAAATATAAACCAGTGTAATTTGGCTGTTGTTCATTTGGATCCCTTGTCATGCAGCCCCTGTATTTATAGCTCCAGGCTAAATCAAGCTAAATTAATAAGTGGGAAGAGAGGGGGTGGTATACTGGTAATTTATCTTCTATGAAGGGCTAAACATGGAGTATCTTAAATTTTGCTCAAAAAATAACACAAACCATTTAGATGTTTCATGATTAAACAATAGGCAAAAAGTGCAATCACAATCCCTTTTCAAAGAACTTTAGCTTTTAAATGAAAAAAAAAAGATAACTGAAAATAAGCTTTTAGTTTTGTCTTAGCTAGCACAGAATGGGTTGCCACATTCACTCTCTGGGGTTTTCGTCCACTCTGATAACCCTCCTTTAATGTTACTATCTCTTAACACCAAAGCTTCCCAAATAGGAACAGAAGAGTAGAGGACTGAAATTCTGGAGATACAATGCATTATGGGTAAAATAACATGATATTTTCATGTATATTGGTGTCTTGAGCACTGTATTTGCTTTTGTAAAGGAATCCTTCTGGGTATTTTAGCACACCAAAAACTTAGCATAGGATTCAGGGGCAGTCCATATGAAGAGAGATTATTTGTGCTAACTGCTAGTGTGGTTCAAAAATAGATTGGGTAAATTTACAGAAAGAATAATGATTTTATTTATAGTTATAATTGATTTGGCAGGCAATCTGAATTCCAGGAAGACCACGAAAGCTGGTTTAGTAACTCCCCTGTTGGAAATTTTACAATGTATTTGATTGAATTTATTTGTAGACTATTTTAATTTAAACTATTTATCAGTGTAAGAATATGATAAATGTGACAGATGCTTTGCATTATAACATGTTTATCAGCAAACTTTTACACCCAAGGGCTCATTAATAAAGGTAAGTGCAATCACAACGCATAAGAATGAGCACAATTTTGCACCCAGTAAAATGCTATACACATGGGGGGGGGGTTTCTCAAAATTGGTATTGTCATTATATTGGAGTATGAATGTATGTATATTATTAGTAATTATTTGCTTTATAGGAAGACATAAGGATTTTAGGAGCGGACAGGCCTGTTTTAAGGCTTTAAGGAGTGGAAGGGTCTGTTCTCTCTTAGATTAAAGAGGAGGGTTCTCACAGCATAACTGAATACAGACTGTAGTAGGAGATATAGGTGTTAGAAAGGCCAGTTAGTAGCAGGTTACAGTAGTCTAGGTGAGATAGAATGAGTGCATGGATGAGTGCCTTAGCTGTTGATTATGAATAAAAGAGATGGATTTTTGCTACCTTATATACTCGAGTATAAGCCGAGTTTTTCAGCATCTAAAATGTGCTGAAAAAGTCTACCTCGGCTTATACTCGAATCAGCGGGCAGTAGCTGAGATTGCAGTCACTTTTAATCATTCCTATACCAACAGTTCGCTTGTGGAGAGACTGCAATATCACACAGCGCCCTATGTTGGTTATATGAAAGAATAACAGTGTGCCCTCTGTTGGTTATATGAAAGAATAACAGTGACTGCAATATCACACAGCTCCCTCTGTTGGTATATGAAAAAATATCAGTGACTGCAATATCACACAGCGCTATCTGTTGGTTATATGAAAGAATAACAGTGACTGCAATATCCCACAGCACCCTCTGTTGGTTATATGAAAGAATAACAGTGACTGCAATATCACACAGCGCCCTCTGTTGGTTATATGAAGGATTAACAGTGATGGCAATATCACACAGCACCCTCTGCACATGGTAGTGGGACAGTGGGACAATGCACACAGCAATCCGTTTGGCAATTCTCTCTCACCATCAACTTTGAAGTTCGGTTGATCTTTGGGGGGGTCGCTTTGGCGGAATGTGCGCTGCTGGGAGACAGGGCTGTAGTTGTGTCTAAGCTTATACTCGAGTCAATAAGTTTTCCCAGTTTTCGTAGGTAAAATTAGGTGCCTCGGCTTATACTCGGGTCGGCTTATACTCGAGTATATACAGTATATTGTTTAGGAAGAAGTGTCAGGTTTTAGCAGTGTTGTTAATATGATCAGGAGTAGGACCAGGATTGGGTGGAAAGATGATCAGTTCAGTTTCTGCTTGAAATTGTGGATTTTATTGTGTAGATATATTTAGACATTCCTATATATTTTACTTTCTGCGGTCCCTCATACTTTTTAAAATAATTTCCCATTATGCTCCAGCCATGTCTGAACCATGCCACTTTCTCAGCCACAACTGGTGGTATAAATGCAGGCAATTCCTGAAAATTTGGTCTGGTAGTGTAAAATGAAGAAACAATAAAGCACTAAGCACTTTTTCGAGTAGCAGATCTTCATCCGAACCTCCAAACAAATGCCCAACAATTACAAGTTATACAAGTGGTCATTGAACATACAGGCAGTAAGCTAGAATGAGGAGATAGACTTCAGAAACTAAAAGAGAGGGAGACATTTTGCATTATTAAACTTAATTCTCAAAGTTAAAAAGGGCTAAATATAGACTTGGATCTGGCAGCCTTTAATCATTAACGATTCCAAAACATTGGTATTTCTGTTGTTTCCATGATTGGCATATACATGGATACAAATGTAAATGAGCTACTTGCAAGAATTGTGGGAATGCATATGCAAATTAGCAATGGGGAAAAACCTTGGGAGTACATATGTAAATTAGCTAAATAGTAACTATTCAGAGGTGACATCTTTATTCTCACCACTCTGAATAGTTACTATTGCCGTGATTGGATTAGTGGAAGAGTTTAGATGCCGAGGACTTCCCATACCAGTTGAACTGAAGAAGCTGTTTGGATGAGTAGTGAAATGTCTTCAATGATTACTCAGCAAGTCCAGTTGTTTTAGAATTACCTATATTACATATAGTATAATGACTTGATGACGAATTTGTGGTATTTCGCCGAAAAATTCCCAAATTTCCTGCGAATTTGGCACAGATTCGCTGGTGAAAATGCGCCAGCGTCCATTTTTTTTACGCCGGTGAATTTTCTCCATCGAATTTTCACGGCGATTTCTCAAATGTATTCACCGGTGGCGAATCACGGGAATTCACGGCAAATTCACGCCTGGCAAATAAATTCGCCCATCACTAATCCCTAGTGTTGCATCGCACTCTATCACCAGGTGACTTTTCACCTTCTCTGATGAACAGTCGTTATTTCGCAAAAATTCAGTAAAATTTCACCAGTTTCCTTCACCACCTCAGAACAGGCAAACTGATAAAATGAAGCTACATTTTATTGTATGTATACCAGAAATGCATTAAAGTTGTAAAAACGCTGGTGACTTTTGTTTTCCTTTTTTTAAGCAGAATTGCCTGCAAAAGTCCTAACTAATAAACTTTTTTGGGTTAATATTTTTACCCAGACATTTGAAGGGCATGGAATATTCATTTTAGGGTGGGTGCATGTGTAGGGCATTATAGGATCTCTTTTGTCTTTATTCAGGTTCCTTGGACATTTGTAATAAAAAGTGGTCACTGTTGCACCATTTGCACCAACATCTCTAATAAAGACGTCCAAATGACTTTAATGTACCGGCCCTATTCAAATTGACCTAAGCATGAGAGGACTAATGAATTTTTGTAAGGTAGAAGTGATCACTAGCGTAATTTCACTGTAAAACGCTTGCACTGCTGACGTAACGTTAGCAAAAAGTAGCCAGCGTTCGGCACCCAGGGTGAGACTTTGCATTTTTGTGAATTTGTGTAGTGGTAACGAATTTTAGCCTGGAGAAGTGGTGCATTCAATGGTGACAATTCACCCTTTAGTGAATCTGCCCCATTGTATTTGAAATATCAAATGGCATTTTAAAGTGAGCCACAAAACTTTTCATAATCTTGGATTGCAGCTTCTAAGACATATTACACATACATTTATACATCATGAGCCTTACAGCCTTCAAGGACTTTAAAATGAAAAGATTTCAACGTAGGAAGCAATCTATACATAGAATTTTGATATACAGTACCTTCCAATCTAGCCTTGCAACGTTGGGGACCTGAGTTCAATTCTACCCAGGACATTATCTGCAATGAGTTTGTGCGTTCTCCCTGTGTCTGCATTGGTTTTCTCAGGGTTCTCTGGTTTTATTCCAAAACCAGGTCAATTGGTTTCTGATAACATAGGCCCTACTTTGTGTTAATGTCATAGTGACCTTAGATTATAAAATCCATTAGAGCAGAGACCAACGTGAATAAAGTATAATCTCTGTAAAGCGCTGTGGGAGTGAGTGGGTGCTATATAAATACCAGAAAAATAAAAATACAGCTACAGTACAGAATTACATAATTATTTACTGGACTTTTGACATGGCTGGGCTTTATTTGTTGGGATCTAGCCTAAATAGTGTCAGTTGGGATTGTTAACAGATACTTTATCACTAAAACAATTTAGAATTGATTTTGAAAATCCACTATAATAAAATAGATTTAGGAACCTGAAACCTTATCAAGGAATTTTCTTTTTAAAAGCATTGACTTGTACATTATACATAACAAGATATTCCTTTTATGAACTTTATGCTTAAAGTTAGTGGAGTTAATTTCAAGTACAACACCTTGGAGTATAAATAACAGTAATAAAATCCTATAAAAAAATGACATTTATGTTACTCATTGGTGAAATTACAGGAGCAGGGTTCTTTCATTTCTGGTATTAAAATATTGAGCAGTAAATTTTAAATAAATATGCAACTCTCACCAGAGTTTTGTTAAAATTTGAATAACTGCTGTTCTCTTCTTTCTTCTTTTTTTGTCAGAAGTCTTTAAATTATATATTAACGGAAAAGGTAAACAGAATAAAATGGCTCATTAAATATTAATGGAAGATGTAGTGCAATTGTCCTGTGCTGCACTTAAAACAGTCTGAGTGATTGAGCTGTGAATTGCTTTCCCCGGGGTATTGAAATATTCATCACTGCTATTTAATAAATGTTCACAGCCACTCATGTTTACACTACACTGCTTGCCAAAGAGTGCTTACTACAGAAAACATTTTAATGGAAGGTGAATTTTTCTCCACAGCAAGTCACATCAAATTATACAGACAGCAAGGCTACGGAGACAGGCAAATCTCAGAGCTGACAAATAGGAGTCATGCATAACTTATATTCTTCTGTTGCTGAAAACTCTAGTGTGATAAAAATAACATTTTTCAAAATTCTGCACCCCATAAAACTAATTTCTTACATTTTTGGGGTCAATCAACATTTCTCTTTGTAATATAAAGCAATGTATATAATATTTAACTTTGAAATCATCTTTCAGTTATATAGTCCACATAATGAGAACACAAAGCCTTTAACCTAAAATATGCAAACGGCGTTCTTGCAAGATGAAACAGGTTCCTGTGGAGCGATGTGTTTTTGAGTAAATATTTGATTACATAAGCTGAGATGTTGTATTAAAGAAAAACATTTTTTTTGGTTGGTTTTGAAAGTGCAGCAAGAAGTCTTGTTTGAAGCAGTTCTCTTTTGTTGTTGCCATGTTGTCATTTTAGTAGATCTCTGAATTAAATATGATGCTCTGCCATGCTTGTAGAAAGAACTCTGATAATGCTGGAAGCTGCAGACTCAATTGGATGGGACTGGGAGGTCACATGGGCAGGACGCTGTTTGGTCAGGAGGAAGTGGGAGTGTCTCCTTGGGAGGAAGTTTCTGAAAAGACTTGCTGCACAGCAGAGTGGGATAATCTTTGGTGTCCCCTCCCTTTGGTCTGTGATTCCCCAGAGCTGCACCCCATGTTATGTTCCTGTTGAACCAGGCCCGGATTTGTGGAAAGGCCACCTAGGCCCGGGTTTAGGGAGGCAGGATTTTAAGGGGGTGGCATGCTGCTCAACCACACACACACATTGGTTCAAAAACACTGGAGATGTGCTGGAGATACAATAGTTTTTTAATTTCTCATGCGCTAATCCCCATTGCTCTGATCCAGATGATTGAAATTTGTATGAATAAAGGGCAAGGGACAGGGGTGACAAATGGCAGTGGGCCTAGGGGTGCCCACTATGTAAATCCGGCCCTGTGTTGAACTATAACCCTGTTATACAGAAGTGCAGCTGGAATATTCACACTGACTGCCTAGAAGTTGGCAGGTGAATCTTATAAGAGACTATATGTAGACAGACTATAAAGTAACTACAGGGGAAGTTACCTCCATACACTGCTAGTGGCTTAAAGAGGACAGATGGCCCAGGTTTACTAAATAAACTGCTATTTGGATGTGAGACTGTTGCCTGGGACCAGGTGCTGCTTGAAGGGACTAAGTCACATATACACCTTGAGTTGTGCTCCTGTTGAGCAGTTGTTCCCTATCAGATGCATAAAGGCATTGCTTGTCATTAACGTTTGGTTGCACTGTTACCTGCCTGTGTGCTTCTTGTGTGCCCATAAACCAGTCCCGTGCTCTGGAACATCACAATGCTTCTTAATAACGACTTATTGTAATTCATGGCACGTGTCACATGTCATGTCACATGTTATAAACAATATCATGATTGTTATTGCATCTGGAAACAAACAAATGAGGAACTGGCACACAAGAGTAAATGCAGTGTTTATTGTGTCAAATGATACACAACGTTTCAGGGGCTGGTCCCTTCATCAGGTGATGTGGCAGACATTCATCACAGCCCTTAAATAGCTTAAAGGTGTTATTGCCAAAGGAAAAAAAGTCCATATAGATTAATTATTGAGCAATTAGTTGAGACAAAATAATTATAACGTGCAGGATAAAGCCGGGTACATAATCAATTATACTTTCCCTACTAGTAATATTACCTTTCCCTTGAAGTACATTCATATTCAGAAGTTATCTGGAAAGTAGAAATATATAATGTAAGTTAATTGGTATAGCACAGATGTCAAGATTGTAAACAACTTAGGTACATATTAACCAGGACATATTGAAAAGTTGAAAAGTGTTAACACATGGATTATAGATAACAGCAGGATAAATTGAAGTCTTCATTTAGTCCCTTCGGTACTTGTGCCTGTAGTAACCCAATCCAATAACTCTCACGTTGTAACAGTTTTTGTTTTACACTTTGTTCAACATTAACCATTACCTTTTCCAAAATTGGCCAACGTAATTGAGATTTTCAAAAAAATATTTGGCAAATGTGGTCTCATATTTCTTAGGTTTGCTAGATTTCTTTTTCTCCTCCACTATAGGTTGAAAATTCGGTATCATGGATTTATGTTTGATCAGACGTGTTTTCATTGGTCTGCTTGTTTGGTCAATGTAGGCTTATCCGCATGGGCATTTAATGCAATAAATTACATTAAAGGAATTACATGTGTCAAATCCTTGTGTGTGATGTTGTGTTCCTTTAAATGGGTGTGTAACACAGTCACCTTTTATAATGCCATTACAGTGCCCACAGTTAGGGCATGGGTCAGTCCCTGGGGTTGCCTTTTCTAGGCATGTTCTACTATTTTTTTCTAATCATGTCTCCTATGTTCCTACCTCTTTTATAAGAGAAAATTGGAGGGGCAGAAAACGATTTACCCACTTTAGGGTAAGTTTTTAAATATTACGCAATTTTTAAGGATAATGTTTTTAATGGCTGTGGAGTTAATGTCATATGTAGAGACAAATGGTACCTGTTTTTTTTTCTTGGATTTTTTCATTTTATGTAATAATTTCTCTCAAGGCATTTTACCTATCTCATCTTTAATTTTAATCATCTCCCCTTGGTTATAACCTTTTTGAGGAAGTCATTTTCATAGATTTCTGAGAATATAATTCGCCTGTGGAAGTGATTCTCCCTAGAGGACTGAGCACCAGATTCTTTAAAACAGGAGGGCCAGGGAGTGCGTTCACACTTTTTATACTATGAGAGATTGCATCTGATCATAGCAGTGACAAGCAGAGGTCTGCTGGGTATCCTCAAACCATCAAAACCCATTGAGCTGATGCAGAGAAGTGACAGATTTCCTATATCAGTGCATAAGGGTTTTCAATATATATGTATTATACATATCAGTGCACAGTATCAGGAATATTAGCGAGGTACACAATTTGTTTGGTGCTATCGTCTTTAAAGTTTGGGTCTTTTGCTGGTCTGAGGAAAATTTAGATGGAGGTCTGAAGGGCCTTTGAGGAGATATCTCACAACAGAAATATTTTTTAATTATTTGATTGAAATGGAGTCTATGGGAGCTTTCTGGAGAACAGATTTCCAGATACTCTATCCCATACCCAGTATCGGAATGGGGGCCCAGGGCCCACTGGGCCTGCAGGCTCAGGGCCTCCACACCATGCCTCAGCCCCCCCAGCCACAAAGTCCTCTCTCCCCTAGTGTGAAACATATTACATCCCCCCAAAAGAAGATAAGCTCACGGCTGCTTTAAACAGTTTAACTATTTTATTTTCCTGGTGCTGCATTCTGATAAGGAAAATCCTGGTACAAAACCCTGTCATTTAACTAATATCAGAGGCAAGAAAATCTAAGAAAATTTAAGCATCAAAAAATATCTGTGAAGTTTATAGGATACATAAGTAATGCAGAATTTTGGTTAATGTTGGTTAAGACTGTAATATTAAATGTCCTTTACTGTAGCTCCACCTTATAAAAACCCATGCTCTCAGAAAAGGAGCTGTGAAGTCATCCATGGTATATGATAAAATGCAGCCATGTTCCACACATGCATGTTTTGGTCCCTCGCCATACAATGTTTGTCATCCATCATTAAGAGCATGCACAGGTCACAGCACAGGGACTTTTGCACCTTCAGCATTAATGAATAGATTTAATGGAAATGGTACAGGGCACATCAAGAAGCAAAGATGACGGTTCAGCATTACACTCCTAAAACATGTTCCCAAAAACATAAAAACAAACATACTAATAGCCATATATTCCATATGAGTGCTATGTTCATAGTGTTAGATTACAAAGGTTCAGGGTCATATCTGAAATGAGGCAAGGCTTCACTTTTCACAGCCCTTCATTTAATGTAGGGAGGGTTTCTTGCTAAGCCAAATGCAGAAAGCGCACTTTCTGTACATTGACTTTGTTGTATATGTTGTACACTGCAGTTTTAAATGAATGAAAACAGCTGAACTGCATCAAATCAAACATTACATTTTTTCATGACTGCACATGTAACTATGGATGTTATTGACTGTATCATGGCCATAAAAAAATAAAATGATACCAGCAAATCATCTGCACTTCTTTAGAAATAACTTATAGGCAGTATACAGTATAAAGTAAAAAAGGAGAAGGAAAGGTCTTTTTACTTGGGGGTTTTAGTTAAGCACCCCTAAGTGATCGCATGTACTTACCTGAAACCCCGGGCCAGAGCATCTATTAGGAGAAAACTGCACCAGCCCACAATTCTTTCAGTGATCGCCACGGAGTGATCATCTTCCGACTTCTTCTTTCTTCAAATTTCCCAATGCAGACACATGCACAGTAGAATGAAATAGACGGCTTTTTCAATAAAGTTTGGCTTTTCGCTCTACTGTGCATGTGCAGCTGCGAGAAAAAAGAAGAAGCCAGAAAATGATCGATCCATGGTGCTCGCTGGAAAAACCCTGGGCTGGTGCAGTTTTCTCCTGATAGGTGCATCGGCCCTGGGTTTCAGGTAAGTACATACAATCACTTGGGGGTGCCTTTTTTTTATCCAGCTTAAAGGAGAACTAGAGCTTGAAGTAGGGTAAAAATGCTGCACATTATATTTTGGGGTTCTGTGCCAGCCCAAGACAATGACAGCCCTTTAGCAGTGAAGATCTGTGAATTCAGTAAATTATATAAAATATGGCAATTCTACACCGCATTGTTTTTAGGCTTTAGTTCCTTAATTTGCATACCCCAGGCATTCGCTTGCAATTCTGCCCAGAGACATCTTAAATATCCCCTATCATCTTCACATTGTTGAAATTCCTCATGTAATACAAAATGAGTCTAATGTTATATCTAAAAAATCAATTACAACAGTTGGGTACAGAAATTTATTTTTGCCATAATAGTAACGTGTAACGTTTCGAAGACTGATTAAAAAAACAAAGAACTGCTTAAGCTTGTGTTCAGTATAACGTGTTCCTTTAATAACTTCCCACATAAGATGTCTAATAACTAAACACCTTCATTAACATTTTTAAGAGAACCCGACACATAAACCTCCAAAGACACAGACAGGTTGAATGTTGCATTAGAAGTGCATTAACTTTATTGTGTTATAGCCTGTAGGGATAAGAAGGAGAACTTGTCTTATTACAGGTAGAGTCATTACACTGGCAGTGATTACAGCTAATGGAATACCTCCTGCAGTAAATTAAAATTAAAACCCTAGTGCTAAATGTGAATCATTGCTAATTGCAACCTAATCCAAACATTAAAGTGAACGATTTAGCTATGTACTTCTTTTAATCTTTAACCTTAATGCACACCTAAATATTTATGCCATTTAACTGGAAAGTACCGGGAGTTGTTTTTTTTTTGTTATCAGAATTCTAATTTCTCTTTCAGATGATAATGCTACATAAGAGGAAAAAGCCTTGATTTTATTTGGTAAGATTTGGCAGGTAAAAGCAATATGAGAGGGTATGCTATCTTAACCAGAAGTGTCAAAAGGTCCAAAAAAAAAAATCACATTGAACTGGCTCTGCACATGCTTACTTCTCCTGTTTTATTTGTGTATCATTGATGGGATTGGCTGGCAAGATTTAGCCAGGAGAAGCAGGAGAGGGGAGGCAAGTGCAGTGTGACTTTGGTGTCAGCGATACCTAGCTTAGAGGCTGCAGAGAGAAGAGGAGAGAGACTTTTAGCTGCAGCGATCCACAGCTTACAGTGCATGGTCTGTAACTTCAAAACTATCCATTTAAAATAATAAAGATAAATTACAAAACTGTTTCGTCTCACTGGGGCTATTCAAATTTAGACTATGTTCTGAGGATCTCACCACTTGATGCATTATCATATATTCAAATGATAATATTATTAATAGGTACATTTTGTGCCTAATGACCTGTTATATCGAGAAGGTAGAGTCTTGGGGGGGGGGAGGTTTAAGAAATTATTTTTTAAAAAATCTACAACCTCAGAGTTGTTGTTGGAGTACTTGGGCATGAATTTGAATGCAGCTTGACCTAATTCATAACTTTTAATACAGTATAAACTTATAGTCATGCAGGAAGTGCCAAGGTAATATTGGGTGGAAGGCATGTCTACATTAGCACCAGCATTTGTTGATGGGGAAGGTGTGGGGGATGGGACTTTTGCAAATGTGAAGTCAGATTTAGAATTCAGAGAGTTCTGAGTAATCAAGGTTTGGTCTCTATAGCTTATTTGGTTGTTTACTCAGGTAAACATATGGATGTTAACACACTAACCTTTAGTAGGCTATCCCTGTAGCCTGGATTTTATGGTGTGCCGTGGTATTAGTAGTTGGTATGTACTGTACACCATCTTTATTGGGCTAAGCAGGGTCGGACTGGGGGGCCCGGGGCCCACCTGGAGTGCTGTCCAGGGCCCCCCCTCCGGCCCCCGCTCCCCTAATGTTATGCGCCGGCTCAGCGTGAATTCAGCCACTCAGCGCGCATGCTCAACGGCACCGCTGTACAGTGCCGGAGAATTTTTTTTTTAAATCCCAATATCTGGAGAGGGGGTCTGGCCCAGCGGGGGCCCATGAGGGTCGGTGCCCACCAGGTTTTTTCCTGTTGTACCGCCAGGCCAGTCTGACATTGGTGCTTAGAGATGCACTGAATCCCAGATCCTAATTTGCATATGTAAATAAGGGGTGGGAAGGGCAATCATGTGACTTTTCGCCACAAAAGATGATTTTTTTTGACGTTTTCCTTTCCTGCCCCTAATTTGCATATGCAAATCAGGATTCCGTTCAGTATTCATGAGAATCTTCCACCAATGTTTCGGGGATTCCGCCAAATCCCAAATAGTGGATTTGGTGCATCCCTAATTGTGCTGTCTGGATTTGTGATGTGGTGGAGACTATATTGAACTTACTAAATGGGCTTCAGGTGAAGTGTAGGAAAGAATAAATACCTGGGGGCATGTTTACTAACATTGGAGATAAATATCTGGAGAGATTTCTGGAGATGTTGCCCATGGCAACCAATCAGCAATTAGATTTAAACAGCCACAGCCAAGTTAGAAAACAAAAGCAAAGATCTGATTGGTTGCTATGGGCAACATCTCCAGAAATCTCTCCAGATATTTATCTCCAATGTTAGTAAACATGCCCCCTTGTCCTTACCTACTCACTTCAAATGCTAAAAGTACTTGTTAGTAGGACTGTGGATAGACCAGCTCTTTAACTGTAAATCATTTCTGCTTATGTGTTTTAAATGGTGGTTCTGCAAATATAACCTTAAAAATTCTGTTTCCATTCTGCAATTATTAGAAACAAGTTTAGATGTGTATTTGCATTGTAGTCACCTTTATACTATTTTCAAAACCAACAAAAATAAACTCTCTGTTACTAGCTTAGCTGATAGCTTGATATTGATGTGTGGGAAAACAGTAATTAACCATAGAATAATCAAGTGGGTGTGTGTATCCACCCTCAAATAATTGGATAGGCTTATGTGTCTTTATTTCAGTTCCAATTTCAACAAAATTACCATAAAAATAATTATAGTAAAACTTGCACTTAGTGCAATATGCTAATAAATTGCTATGGATATTGCTTTTAAATTGCTTTTAATTTGTGTCCAAGGATTTTAGTTCAGAATGAATTCAAGATGAAAGTAGAAAAATTGTGAAACATGAAATAGGTAAGTGCTAAAACTATAAATATGTGTAAGATTTACCATAATACCATAGTGTCATTGATAAAACAAAAGGGCAATGATACGGTATAAAGAACATGAAATCCTTGATTTAAAATGCATCTATGGAAAAAATACAGGTTTCTTACTTCTAAGAAGTTATTAAAGCCTGAATCTAAACTGCAGTGTTGGGTAACAAAAATCACAAAGGTTAACAATAATTTTCTGGCTTGTTTTTAAGATCGTTTTTTCTTCTTCATTAATTCCGAAAGAGTCACATGCTCCTGCACCATATAAGAATATTTTACAATTACAAAACAAATGTTCTTAATTTGAAATTATATCATTTTATCTACTGAAAGGTCACCAGTCTATGAAACTCTTATTTGTCTTACCTTATGATTAGATGTTAGAAGAAATAGTTAAATAAGTATATTGGAAAGTATCTTAGTTTATTTCTGTATAGCATTTACTAGAATAAATAATTGTATTTATTTATTTGTACGTATGTGTTCTAAGAACTTTATTAAAGGTCTGTTGTAAACAATTATGAAATATATATCCTCCATATACTCAGCCTAATAGGTACAGAATCAAGCAATGAACTGAATATTTCTCATTTAGACAATTAGTGCAATTATTTATTTATGGTTAACTTCATGATTTAAGGTGATGATTAGCAGAGAGATGCAAAGTTCCTCAAAATTACAGTTTTTCCTGTTTAAAACTGTGAGATTCCTGTTGGCAATTTGTAAAGATATAAACTAAAACCATAATAGTAGCTGCTAAGGTCCAGTTTTGCCTTTGTAGGTCAATATGTATTTATATGTATGCATTAATCGGGAACACACTGCTTAACAGTTACTGTCAATTGGTTGTATCATATTATTGTGCCTTGTGTGACCTAGATCCCTCCTTGTGACGCATGAAATAGTGTGTTGTCTTTTCTAAGAACATGTTGCAGAATTTGATGGATGCTTTCTTATTCCTAAACTCATTACAAAACACTTCTCATCCATCTAGTAAAATTCTATAATACATAGTTGCTAGGTGCCATGAATCATAATATTCCAGCCACTTCAAGCAAATTCATTAAATTTAACATTTCTACTGTACTGTATACATCTAACAGCAGACAGTGTAGCTGTCGTTCAGTTAATACATTCAGTTACCCCTGGTGTTTTAGGGCATATTATTAAATGTACAGTACTGTATATCCTTAAAGGAGCAAACTCTGTTTTTAACTATGCTTTAAGGCCTTTTATCTTTAATAACTTTATAATAGTGTTCCCTCTAAGTTGCAGACTTTTGTGTACACACACACACCTTATGACACAAAAGGACACATGTATGTCCACAAGTGCAGTGAGCAAAATGGAAGAGAAGCTTGTTTTTTTCCCACAATGCAGTGTTTTTCCCAGAACTCCAGCGCCATGGTGGTTGCCATTGTGAATGGGGTTTTATGTGTAACTGACTGTGAGGAAATTGCAGGGACCACAACTGCAGAAGTGCTCTACAGCATAAGGTCTTGTCTGTACACACAAACGGGGTTATTTATCAAAGGTCAAATTTTAGAATAATGTGAATTTTTTGAAACCCGAATAAATTCGATTTTATTCACAATTCCAAAGGTATATTATTTATGAAAAAATTTGAACATCTAAAATTCGATTGTATAGCCCCAACCCGAAAATTCAAATCAAATTCAGACTCCAGGTTTTAGGTGGTGAATAGTCAAATTCGAATTTTTGAAGAGTCTGCCTGTAATAAATCTCACATTCAAATTCAAGATGGTGAATTAAGAACTTGAAATTGTGTGTTTTTACCAAAAAATCCCAACTCCAAATTCGGACCTTAGTAAATCTGCCCCAAAATGTAGCACTTACCCAGTGTACAAGATGGAGTGTTGTTCCTAAGCTGATCTGACAAATAGCTGAAGCTTAACCAGGTCTAAATAAGTCCTGCCATCCCTTCCAGTATACTACAAGAAGAATACAAAGTAAAGTTTGCATTTAGCCTGCACTGTATTCTTGTAGGGTTTCAGCAAACAAGTATTTTAATCACTGTCATCAATAACTTCCCACTAGGAAGAACAGGAAGTGCCATGAGTACAGATGCAGCCACTTTGGTTTGTCTGTTTGACACAGAATAACTAAACACAGATATCCCATTTATCTCATTTAACACAGAAAACTGCGTCACAACATCCCACCTAATTAAAGCATTCACCATTGTGAACAATGGTGCTTTGGTATGCTAATGAAAAGGTTAAATGCATTAAATGAGTTAAGATGACTTTAGATAACACAGTTTATTCAATTAACCCTGAGTCATGACGCATTTAACTCACAAATCCAAGTGGCTTCATCTGTAGGTCAGGTAAAGCTATTGCTGTCGGAAAACTTGAGCCTGGGCTTTAGAGAAGCAACCACTGGCCTTAAGTTACTTGTGAAATTGTCTTAGTATAAGCAACCCATTGTATTCTGAGGATTTCTGAAGATAACATGATTTACATTTGCTACATGTGTCACTAAAAAAGGCCCTATATGCTGCTAGTACACATTCTAGTCGATTAAGCTATATGACTTCCAACCGAACAAAAATAGTTTTGCATGCAGAAAATATTCTGCCACAAGACAGATACAACTTGTTAATAAAGTCCATACTATAAATATGTATGTAATAAGTATGTAGTAAAATAAATTCAACTAATAGGGATGCACCCTACAATGGGAATGATATACTAATGAAATATAGCGGAATAAAAATTTGGGGATGTGCCTACATTCCATATAATGTATAAATCGGCACACCAATAGGCAAAGGAAGCTACGTATGTGCCAACAAACCAATTTGTATTCCAAGTGCACACATAAAAGTTATAATGATAGAAATGGGGGCTAAAAATTTGGGATTACACAAAAAAAATGTATTAAAAAATAAATGTCCAAGAAAAAATCGAGGGATCATAAGTTTGAAGACTAAATATAAAGGTGGGGTAATACATGAAGGCTTATTTATTAAAGGTCAGATCTTAAGTTTTGGAAACCCCGATGACTAAACTCTAACCTCTAAAATTTCAAAGTAATTTAAAATGGTCCAGTCAAATCAGAGCAGCTCCCATTGACTTCTATAAAACCTTGACAACTTTGACTTGGCAAAGTTTTGCCTTAGAGGTTTTTGTGGTTTTTATCTTGAATTTTTAGAGCTTTTTAGAAATATAGGAACACTAGTGATGGGCGAATATGTCCAGTTTCGTTTTGCCGGAAATTTTTCGAATTTCTAAATTCGCGAAATGGGGAAAAATTTGTGAAACACGAATTTTGACGCCCGCGTCAATTTTGGCACCGGCGTTAAAGTCAATGGGTGTCCGAATAATGCTGACACACAACAGTTTTGACTCGCGCGAGTTTTTTTCTTTTGAATTTTCAATTTTCACTATTGGCTAAACATGGAAATTTACCTCTAATTCGCGTCTGCCAAATTTATTCTCCCATCACTAAGGCACACTACTAATTTTTTTGAAAAAACATGAAATTTGATAGTTAGTTTATGGGCCCCATCGTGTGCTTATCAGATACCTGATGCAGTATGAGGGAAACACAAAAGAAGTTGAAGCCACTGAACAATGGCTAGGACAAACAGCAATAGTAATAGTCACGGTAGCAGGCACATATACCCTGGCAGACAAAAATAAATACAGTATAGAAGATATCCTATTATGTATGGGATCTGTTATTTTTTAGAAAGCTCTGAATTACGGAAAGGCCGTCTCCCATAGACTCGTTATAAACAAATAATCCAATTTTTTAGAATTATTTTCTTTTTCTCTGTAATAATAAAACAGTAACTTGCACTTGATCATTCGTGATATCTGTACAACTATACCGCCATTCTCTTCTAACAAGCCAATGCATTTGATCTTGATATGTGGAAGAGTGGAACTGACACAAAATGAAATATTTTAACAGATATTATTGTCCTCGATTTCTCAAATTTGAGCCACATCATCAGTCTTTGCAAATGGAAGTATATAAATATCTGAGAATGAAATGAGAAGGAAACTTTCCATCAAGAGGACATTTAGAATGATGCAAGAGGATGAAAATTTTCCAGGCATCAAAAAGCAATCATGTGTGCAATTTTCCTACAGTAACAGTACAAATACACCACTTTATAAATCAGAAGCTCATTTACTGCAGCGGCGCATCAACAAACATTATATACCAGTCACTTGTGGCATGACAAATTCCCCTGGCGAGATTATCCAAACACCGCCTAATAATTTATTCATTTATAAAAACTCATTAATACAGCAATGTTTCTTTTGGTTGCCTCTTTACATGCTTTTATGCCAATGTTAAGCAGCAATTCTCAATGGAACTAAATTTGTAAAGCAACTTGTAAAACCAAGCTACTGCTTGCCTGACATATACTGTAACAATTTTGTATATGTATCAGAGCAAAACAAATATAATATATACAGTGATGAGCAATAATTTTCATCATCAAGTTTCGCCCGAAAATGACATCCATAGTCTCTAATGGGTGAAAAAATTGTTGCAACTTGTCAAAAAAACAAAACAAAAACAAAGGTCTAAAACAGCCTTGAATCATCATACCCTAATGAGAAATAGAATATAGATGCTTCCATACAAACTATTTTGTTTGTTTTATTTTATTTTGTTTTGTTTATTTTTTATTTTTTTTAATTAAAATGTTAGTATTCTATTTGTAATTGCAAGAGTTATGTTACTGCCACCATAAAGCTTTAAATAGTTCAGTGAACTATGATCAGATATTGCTAAAACTACATCATTAAGGTTTTTTTTTTTTTATTAAAGTCAGATTTTTTCTGGTCGGGCCTTTAAAGGAGAAAAACATAATTTTTTCGTAGAATTTTTTTTTTCGTGATTTATTAAATTCTGATGGTTTTAGAAATCCAAATATAAAAGTATTACAACTTACACCTGCCTAGTTCACGTAAAAGTCAATGGCAGATATCCAGGTTATATACTGATCTGCTTTGGGTTTCGTTCAATAATCCAAAGATTTTGTGGAGTCAGAAGTTAAATCCCAAAAAATCGCAGTTTTCGGTGACAAATCTGAAAAGGTTGCATGATTTGAATTTGTTTTTTTCACGGTTTTATTAGTTTTTTTCCAGAATATGACATTTTTTAGGAAAAATGTATTGATAAATAGGTGAGTATAGTCTGTGCGGATTGGGTTGGAGTAGTTTTAAGAAAATAGCTAGAACTTTTCGGATTTTGATAAATAATCCCCTAAGGGCAGTGGCACACGGGCAGATTCGGGAAGATTTAGTGATCTGGCAACTAATCGCCTCTTCTGCGGGGCGACAATCTCCCCAAACTGCCTTCCCCCTGTTATAATGAGAAAACGCCAGCACAGTGGCACTTGCGGCGCTTCAATTTCCAAAGTCGCCCCGAAGTTGCCTCACGAGGAAACTTTGGGCGACTTTGGAAATCGAAACGCCACGAGTGCATTGGCGCAGGCGATTTTTCATTTTAGCAGGTGGAAGGAAGGGGGAAGGCAGTTCGGCAAGATTGTTGACCCGCAGAAGAGGCGATTAGTCTACAGGCGACTAAAGCTGGACATAGATTTTTAAAAGATCCGATCGTCATCGTGAGACCACGAGTAAATGCTATAAGTAATTAGACCTTTTATTTAGTAATCTGCACCTTTAATTGAATGACCTCACATAACCCTAATTTACAATTACAAGGGCAAAGCGCTAAGTGGAAGCAAAACCGAGCCAACATGGAAACCATTTACAAAAGTACTTGTATCCATATATGCAACTACTTGCATCAGATCCAATGTGTCCATCTGACCTGTTGTGATGCATTTGATGTATTAGTGCATTCATTGGCACATGCACACAGACACAAATTATGGTACCAATGCACACATCTGTGGAGTGCACAGAAAAAAATTCTACGTATAGCTATATATTAATAGTGACCCAAAACCCATAACATCTCTGCACACACAATTGAAGAAATGAGCACAAAAAAATGTACATGTGACCTGACAGAAACTAAAGTGAATGCTGGCTCAGACCCAGATTTATGGGGTTACTAGGTTACTTGTGAATTCTTGTAAATGTAAATATGCACAGGTAGGTGGTTAACAAATGTACTGTATATAATGCATATTTGTATTGTAGGTCAGGCAGCAAGGCTTCAGCATATAAATGAGACAATAAACAAACCATCAAGGCACATCTATTAATATTACAGTAATGAGATAGTTATTGCTTGGCTTTCCTGGCTCATTTAGATCATGAATGTACGCAGATGAAGAACCCCGTTCATCAGGAAAAGACTGCAATGTTCAAATGCAGAGGAATGTGCTGATGATGTCTTCTAAGAAATAACTAGCAATGTCCCTGTCGCTATGCCTTAAACTCCTTGTGACTGCATACAGCTGGGGCAATGTATGAGATATCAGCTGGAATTCAAATGGGACTATATAAGTGCCATATAAAAGGAATTAAAAAGTCAATAATTTGAGTAAGTAGCTTGCAGGTCGTTGTTGTCTGAATCAATAGCAGTTGAATGAATTGTCCAGTGGCAATCGCCCATCAAGAATTAAATTGCAATTTTCAGACAATTTCGGGTTAGTTAATGATGTAACCGTTAGTTTTTGCTTATTATTATTAATGTATAGTAGTAAAATTACTAATATGTGCCCATGAATGAACTGACAACTTTATTCTGAAGGTGAACCACCCCTTAAAGCACACTTTATTCTTCACATACAGTATAATACATGCTGAAAAACTAACTATTGTTGGTCCACTTTGATGTATACTGTAGACTGAACTGATCTATGAACAGCTAAGCACTGCATGACCAAACTACTTGTTAGAGAATACAGAAATATGGATAAATGGAGGGCACACCATTCAATGAAATATTTTGCAAAAATATGCGTTAGAGGTGCAAGAAACCAAGGTCACCCCTACATAGAGTGCACCGTGTAATCAATATACCATACAATAGGTTTGCACCCTCAGAAATAAGATTCAACCATAAACTCAGATGGTTTCCCCATGACAAAGGCATTTGTGCCGAAACATTGGGGTTATTCTCATTTGTAAAAGAAAAATAGGCCCAAGGTTCAATTGTGTCCGCAAATCCCAGCTGGCTCCCACTTGTATCCCTCCAAGTCCGCAAATTTGTCACTGAAATAAAAAGCCAGCGCCAAAGGCACGGGGGGACAGACAAACAAGCAAAATAGGGTAATATTGTTTTACAATGTTGCCACCTCTTGTGTAAGAAACAGACCAAATTGTTTCACCATATATGTGTTACCCTCATTTAGTATTGACCTCCACCAAGGGGGTTAAAAAACTTTCCTTAAATGCTTGTTTAGGTGGGTACTCACAAACAGGGAATATCAACTTGCACGTAAAAAATCATGAAGCGCTTCTCCTGGTATGAACTGTAAATCAACATGCAGCAGCGAATAGTGTAAAAATACCTCTTTAATATTTTTAAAAACAAAGCTTAAAATGCACTCACATGGCAAAAGTTTCTAAAAAGCATATCTATGCACCGTCCTCCTGGAAGCTCCCCCTGTATGCAACCGTCCGCACAAAGAAAGTCCCAAAAGATCGGAATGGCTTGGGAAGATGGGAAAGCGGTTCTTTGCGTCCGTTCCTCGTGTGCGATGCTGGGCGCCTTCCAGTGACGTCACCTGCCTTACGCGTTTCGTCTTGCGACTTCTTCAGAGGCTTGGTTTCAGCTGCGCATGTGTAATTCTTTTATTCCATCTCTCTACGCGTCACTCAACAGTTCCTCCCCCTGAGTCTTATGTTGCCATGGGGACGCGTGGTTGTGGATATATTTAAACATCGCCCATACCCATAGTGTTCAAAGTTCTCTTTATCTCTATTTAGCCAATCTCTATTTTAAAGCCTGGCGATGTCAGTAATTGGATTAAGCAAGAAACTCTTATAGGGCACAGTTATATGGAAACGATGTTACATTTTTCAATTGGTATACTATACAAAAACCACTCCTAAAAGTAAAAATAAAAATGAATAAATTAACCAACACAAATTGAAATCTTTAAAAAACATTCTATTACACCATTAGCAATTTCATACTCCATCGCTCATTTATAAATAGATAGTCCTATTTCTCCTAGTTCTATTTTTATACAGTTAAAGACAATAATCATTACAAGAATGCTCTCAGATTTATATCTATATTAAGACCATTTGGTACCGATGTTTCCATTTGATATATCCATTTACTTTCTATCTGTAACGTTTTTTTCACCAAATCACCCCCTCTCCATCCTCTCTTTATCTGTTCTATACCCCAAAATTATAGACCATTTGGATTCTTCCCGTGTGTTATTTTAAATAGTGATGGGCGAATTTATTCGCCAGGCGCGAATTCGCAGCGAATTTGCGCGATTCGCCGTCGGCGAATAAATTCGCGAAACGGCCGCGAAAATCCGCTGAAAAAATTCGCCGGTGTCAAAAAATTTTTTTCGAAAAAACGGACGCCGGCGCCAAAAACGGGCGCCGGCGTCGAAAAAATGGGCGCCGGCGTCAAAAACGGGCGCCAGCGTCAAAAACGAGACGCCGGCGCAGTTTTGCGAATTTTTCGCCGTTTCGCGAATTCCGCGCGAAATTCGCGAATTTTTCGGCGAAGCGAAACTGCACAAATTCGCCCATCACTAATTTTAAAGTGTTTGGATACACTGTGAGTATCTAAACCTTTCTCTATGTTTCTTATGTGTTCTCTCATTCTATCTCGCAAAGGTCTATTTGTCTTTCCAATATATTGTAGTCCACATGGGCACTCTAGACAGTAGATAACATTTTGTGTAGTACATTTATTCTCATTTGTGGCAAGTATATCTGCTCCTTAATGCTTCTTTTCTGCCTCATACAAACCTCTGGGTGGTATGTATATCATTGCTACGTAAACTGAATATTTGTCAATACCATTGTAAACTGCCAAAATTGTTTTTTTAAATAATAAAATATTTTTTAGATACCACCTGAGTTTAAGATTGAATCTTATTTCTGAGAGTGCAAACCTATTGTATGGTAAATCAAACTACTAGTTAGCCCATTAAAAATACTAAATGGATGTTTTGGAGCGATTGAGTAGTCAGTGTAGTCAAATATTGCAATGCTTGTGAAGCCCTGTAAATGGGTAAACACAAAGGATTTTCAACCATATAGTACATAGTAACATAGTAACATAGTAAGTTAGGTTGAAAAAAGACACATCAAGTTCAACCTTTTAACTTTTTTTCTAATCATGTCCAATACCAAGTTTTCAGATGTTTTTGGATCAAGCCATTTGCTATCTAGTATTAGGTCATCTCCACCTAAAGGTTGAATATATGAATTGTATTTGTAACAGCAAGTATACTATAGCTTCAGTAACATCTCAAAAAGCAAATAAGTATATGCCTCCAAATGTTGACATAATCACTTTTCAGGCTTGTTATCTTTGCATTGCAGTGGGCACATCTAGTGCTGCAGCCTTGGTAATTATGTACCCTGGTAATAGAATTATTCACCTACAATTATAATATATAAACAGGCATAAAGCCTTTAAATGCCCTAATCAGTATTTCTATATACAACTATAATTAGACTACATCAAATCTTTCTACCTATAATATAATTGGCAAATGGAAGCAACTTCCTGGCCATATGGGCTGGATATTTAGACCAAAATCCTTTATACGTGTATGGGATCTGTTATCCATAAACCTGTTTACCTCCAAATTACAGAAAGGATGTATCCCATAGACTCAATTTTATTGAAAGAACTCAGAATTTTAAAAGTTTTCCCTTTTCTCTGTAATAATAAAACAGTACCTTGTATTTGATCCAAACTAATATATAATTAATCCTTATTGGAAGCAACACCAGTCTATTGGGTTTATTTAAGGTTTACATGATTCTAGTAGACTTACGGCATGAAGATCCAAATTACTGAAAGATGTGTTATGAGGATAACTCCAGGTTCTGAGCATTCCTAATATATCAGGTCTAATATCTGTATACTGTACCTAAAGACTTTCTGCTTATATTGTATAAGCTAAAGATGATTATTTATGATTAGTAATGGGTGAATTTCTCCCGTTTCGATTCACACGAAAAATTTACGAATTTCCCACAAAATTCGCAAAAAATCGTGAAATCGGAAAGTTCACAAAAAAATCGTGAAATTAGAACATTTTCACGATAAAATCGTGACATTCGGATGTTTTCAGTCCAAGAAGTACTCGCACACCCTGGCCCTCACCAAAAACAGAGACCCCCTGGTGCACAGTGAAATGGAGGAAACGGCAACCTCACTATCCAGTGGCGACAAGAATTATAGGCTGCAATAAATATTTAGCAAGGCTTAACCTGCTTGCAATACCTGTGTGCCGGGGCATCGGACGTTTTCACTCAAAAATCTTGATATTTGAAGGTTTTCACTACAAAATCAGAATTTTCACTAGCGAATTTTCGCCGGAGAGTCGCAAATTTATTTGCTGGCTGTGAAACATGGAAATTCGCCGCAAATTCGTGCCAGCTGAATTTATTCGCCCCATCACTATTTAGGATTTAAGATGGTGAAAATTATTAAAATAGAATTGCTTCCATCACATGCACTCCTAATAATTCAGCGTTGTTGGTTTTTGTTGTGAATGCTGGAATCTGTAGCAGAAGCAGCGCACTTCTTGTATAGCATATTAATTAGCATAATTTTGTAAAAATAAATATTTTAAGTTCTTCGTCTGTAAGTCAGCTTGACACTTGCAGCTAATAAATGAACTCGTTTTTTTTTCTTTTAAGTCCATTGTATCTAATTTAATAATAACTTTTTAAATATGTTTAAAATATGTTTAATTTACATGCACAAGTGTAATATTTAGATATTGTTCACTCCACCCTTTGTAGTAATGTGCATTCATCTTACATTGTGCACCATTGCTTATGCTGTAATTAAATGTTACACGTAGGTGGGCTTTGTTTCATGGCTCAGAATCTGATCTTAACTCAAGTCTTTAGTGATCACATTCCAGTGAATAGCAAGAAACTTAAAAAGTCTTCTAATGATCATTATATTCAATTGAAACCCACGCAAGCACTATGAAGTATGTAATTAAGGAAATGCAGAAGCCTGATGTTTTCAGCATATTGCTATTGATTTCTGTAGAACACTTACACTTTTAGAACACATATTAGGCATATTTTACTGAGCATGTAAGTGTGATATAATGGTATCATTATTTAAGAAGTGCTTTAAATATAATCCTTCCTTCAGAATGATTTTAAGTGCGTAACAAGTACTGTATACCGTATAGACCTCCACTTATTAAGCTATTCCATCTTACACCTTTTATCTTTGATGATATGTAAATAAGTAAAGCCTCTTTTAAGGGACAGTATACACCTTTTTAAACATTACTTGAATGAATAGGGCGTGTGCTGAATACACTCTTTTGCCTTATGTTTTAATTACCATATGTCTATGGTTTTTGGCACTAAACAAGAATATGAAGCCGGTTTAACTTTAGCACCTCCTGTCACTTCTAGTCACAAAGAAATTCAAAGGAGATGATAAAACAAATTACCAGTCCACTGAGAAGCCCCTAATGATGAGCTGATAAAAGGCTGCTGCTTAGAGAAGGGTCAAATATCAAATTACTAAATTCAAATCTCCGGAGCGTTGTATTGATCATTCTAGGAAGAAGCCAGTCGGCACAAACGCATTAGAGAGGACTACCAATTTTGAGAGCTGTGGACGCGTGTCACAAACATGCGCAGTGGACGGTAAAAGACCGGGAGCAGCAAGTAAAGACTTTTAATGCGGATTTTATATGCTGTTTTACCAAGAACGTCTGTGAGTTCATTTTAAATATTTATAAAAGTTATAAATGGCTTCTACACATGTCACTTTTTTATGCAAAGAAGATCGGGAGCAGAGTAAATCATCTAATATATCCAAAACCTGCATTAACTCATGTCTTGTGATATATATATAATATATCACCGGGAGTAGTGCGGTCTTCGGCAGCACTATGAAGTGTGGGTCCTGTTTTATCACTTTTTTTCTCATTTTTCCTTTTTCCAATTTTTGTAATTTTCTATTTTTATTTTTTATTATTTTTCTCATTTTTCATTTTTTTTTGTAATTTTTTTATCCATTTAATAATCACCATATGTTTATTGGATACAATTTTTTCACTTATGGAGAATATCTTTTAGCTGAATAAGCACAAATTAAATATAAAAGAAGCACTAAGGGTGTCACCATTTTTTTTAAAAAATACTACACTATATTATATGTTTTTTTCTGTTTTTTCCCCCTCAATAATCTGTAGTTTTTGAGGTATACAGCGATCCAATCTTGGATATTGCTTAGAGAAGGGGGGGGGCTTGTTTGTTTAAAGATAGACATGGAGTTCTGAAAGGGGGAGAAAGGGAGAGGTTAATTCAGTGAACTTAGCCTACCATATCTGCTGTAAGTATGGACCTAAGCATATCCACCATTAACTGGGAGAGATTAAAATCTTTTTCTGATTCTGATCTTAAACAAAACAAATAACATATTTGCCATTTGTGTGCTGCTTTAGATGGTAAGGTTGTACATTTGAGAACTACTCAACTTTCCCTTAGTGAGCTTAAACATTTCTCCAATAAGACCTTGAATTATGAGGTTATACAACATTGTGTTTTTTGTTTTTTTTAAAAAAAATAATATTTAGAGATTGTGTTTTTGTAATGGAAATGTAGGAACTTACCCCACGAGATGTCCAAGATGGCGACCTCCTGCCTCACCATGCGGTTCTTCCTGTCACAGTGGGACGACGTCTGAAACGTGGCGCCCTAGGATTGGTCGCCGGCGACGGAATGGACGTCATGACGTCAGCGCGTCAAGTTTTGGCGCCAAACTTTGACTATTTAAACCTGCTTGCCCAATCTGTCATCGCCCAATTATAGGTCTATCTTGTGTAGTTCCTGGGTGCGATTTATTGCTATTTCTGATTATCTGTGTACCGACTTCTTGCCTGTTTAAACGATTCTGATTCTTGCTGCCTGTACTGACCATCTTGCCTGCTTTGATCATTCTTCGGATAAATCCTCTTGTACTGTGAACTTGGTGTTGTTTGTCTCCTCCTTGGTCCACACTACATACTGAGCCTTCGGGCCGTGACAGTATAATTGGGCCATGGACCCTTCCGAGGAGCCTCAAGTTCCTACCGATGTCGGCAGAGCTGTTTGTGGATTGGCTTCTCGCATGCAGACCTACGAAGCCCAACAAACCCACTTTGGCCAGGCATTAGAAGCAATCCTGGAGAAATTGTCTGCCTTGTCTCCAGCGGTTCCAGTTCCTCAACCCGTCCCTGCTACTCCGCTCCAGGTTTCCGAGCCTCGCATTCCAGCACCTCCTTTGTACAGCGGTGAGCCGGAATCATGCCGTGGTTTCATCAACCAGTGTGAGATCCAATTCACCCTGCTTCCAGGTCAGTTTGTCTCGGAGCGAGCGAAGGTGGGCTATATTATCACCCGCCTGCAAGGGAAAGCTCTGGAGTGGGCTTCCCCTCTGGGAAAAAGAGGATCCGGTTATTGACGATGCCAAGGCCTTCATCCATGACCTTCGCACGGTGTTTGATGCTCCTGGTCGGGCTACCTCTGCCTCGGCTCGTTTATTTCAGCTGCAGCAAGGGGCTCGTTCTGTTCCGGAATACGCTATCGAATTCCGCACTCTTGTGGCCGAAACTTCTTGGAACAATGATGGTTACCATGCTGCCTTTTACAACGGCCTGGCAATGCGCATCAAGAATGATCTTGTTTCACGGGAGATTCCTCCTCGCTGGGAAGATCTTGTTGCGTTGGCTGTGAAAGTTGATACCAGACAGAGGGAGCTCCAAGTCGAACTTGACAGGGAACGCACTAGGAAGCTTTCCAGGTTCCAACCCACCCTGGCTCCACGCTTCCAAAGACCCTTCCTCTCCAGTCCGGCTTCCAACCTTCCTTCTCCGCCTCCTGCGGCATCGGCTACTTCTTCTCTACCTCCTGGAGACCAGTGTTGAGGTTTACCCCCTTTACGGATCAAGGCAAGGATTGGAAAGATTTTGGAAGAAAAGTCTTTGATAAATTGTCTATAATAATTGGCGAAGCCAATAAACCTCTGAACTGCCTTGACACCCTGAACCTCTACTACCCTTCTTCATGGAAGTCGATGCCTCTGATGTTGGAGCTGGAGCTGTTCTGTCGCAAAGATCTTCTTCTGACGGTAAACTCCATCCTTGTGCCTTTTTCTCTAAAAAATTTTCTTCCCCAGAGCAAAATTACGATGTTGGGAATCGTGAGCTACTTGCCGTTAAGTTGGCCCTGGAAGAATGGAGACATTTACTTGAAGGTTCTTCAGTTCCTGTGACCATCTTTACTGACCACAAAAATCTTGAATTTATTCAATCCCTCAAGCGTCTCAATCCTCGGCAAGCCAGGTGGGCACTTTTCTTTTCTCGTTTTAATTTTGTCATCACTTTTCGTCCTGGCTCCAGAAACAGGAAGGCTGATGCTCTGTCCAGAAGCTTTGTTCCTGAGGATTCCTGTCTTGAAACTCCTGAACCCATCGTGCCTTCTACCAAGATTATTGCCGCCCTGTTTCCCTCCTGTGCCTCTCAGTTACTTTCGGCCCAGTCTTCGGCCCCTGTAGAGACTCCTCTTGGTGTTGCTTTTGTTCCTCCAGAATTCCGTCATGCCATTTTATCCCAATCCCACAGTTCCAAACAGGCTGGTCATCCCGGGATTAAGAAGACAATTGAGCTTTTGTCTCGTTTGCTTTGGTGACCGACCCTAAGGAAAGATGTTAAAGACTATGTCTCTTCCTGTTCCATTTGTGCTGTTTCCAAGTCCGGACATTCCCCCCCAAGGGTTTACTCTTGCCGCTTCCCATTCCATCTCGACCTTGGACCCACCTGGCAATGGATTTTATTGTTGATCTCCCTGTTTCTTCTGGCCACACTGTCATCTGGGTGGTGATTGACAGATTCAGCAAAATGGCTCATTTCACACCACTTCGGAAACTGCCTTCTGCCCCTGAACTTTCTGAACTTTTTATTAAACACATTTTTCGTCTTCATGGTTTTCCTGCCGAAATTGTGTCTGATCGAGGTTCCCAGTTTGTTTCCAAGTTCTGGAGATCTCTTTGCAAGGCTCTTAATATTTCTCTTAAATTTTCTTCCGCTTACCACCCACAGTCTAATGGAGCCGCAGAACGGGTCAACCAGGCCTTGGAACAGATTCTTCGGTGTCATGTGTCCCTGTGCCAGGAGGATTGGTCGGATCTTCTTCCCTGGGCTGAGTTCGCTCACAACAACGCTCTGCATTCTTCTTCCCAGAAGTTTCCTTTTTTCTGTGTGTATGGCCTGAATCCCTTGGCTTTTTCCCAGGATCTTCTTCTTACCAACGTTCCTGCGGCCAACGACCAAGCTGCTCACATGTTGGCTATTTGGCATGCTACTGTGGCAAATTTGGAGAAAAGTTCCCTGGTACAGAAGAGGTTTGCCGATAAGAAAAGGATTTCGTCCCCTCCATATGTTCCTGGTGATAAAGTTTTTCTTTCCACACGCAACATTCGTCTCAAGATCCCTACACCCAAGCTTGGTCCAAAATTCATCGGTCCTTTCCCTATCATCGAAATCATCAACCCTGTGGCTGTTCGTCTTCAACTTCCTCCTGAGCTGCGGATACCCAATGTTTTTCATGTTTCCTTGCTTAAACCTGCTATGTCTTGCCCCTCTTCTTCTTCCCCTCCAGCTCCTGTCTTGGTCGACGATCATAAAGAATTCGAGGTCAAGAGGATCTTGGACTCTCGTATTTCTAGGGGCATTCTTCAATATCTTATCGAATGGAAGGGGTTCGGTCCTGAAGAGTGTTCCTGGGTGAGAAGCTCGGACGTTCATGCCCCTGTCTTGGTCCGTAAGTTCCACAGACTTTTTTCTTTTTCCCCTAGTCTCGGTGGTCCTGAGGCCCCCCCTAAGGAGGGGGGTACTGTAATGGAAATGGAGGAACTTACCCCACGAGATGTCCAAGATGGCGACCTCCTGTCTCACCATGCGGTTCTTCCTGGTCACAGTGGGACGACGTCTGAAACGTGGCGCCCTAGGATTGGTCGCCGGTGACGGAATGGACGCCGGCGTCAGAATGTGCGTCGGCGTCAGGACGCCAACGTGAGGACGCCGGCGTCGGCGTCAGGACGTCAGCGCGTCAAGTTTTGGCGCCAAACTTGGACTATTTAAACCTGCTTGCCCAATCTGTCATCGCCCAATTATAGGTCTATCTTGTGTAGTTCCTGGGTGCGATTTATTGCTATTTCTGATTATCTGTGTACCGACTTCTTGCCTGTTTAAACGATTCTGATTCTTGCTGCCTGTACTGACCATCTTGCCTGCTTTGACCATTCTTCGGATAAATCCTCTTGTACTGCGAACTTGGTGTTGTTTGTCTCCTCCTTGGTCCACATTACATACTGAGCCTTCGGGCCGTGACAGTTTTATAAGAAGCACAAGACTCATTTTCATGTTATGTTTGGTGTATCTGTAAACTGAAGACTAACCAAAGCAGAATTTCATTCATGGTGAAAACAGCCTTTTCCTTTAGTTACAGCACTAAAGTCCTGGCCATAAACTTGAAGAGATTTCTATCAACACAAATGACTGCAGAGGTCTCCCAGGTGTTTTTTGTACATGCACAATGTTCAGAGACCTCCTCTATCCAATGTAGAGTATTCAAAGCTATGGACGAGCGGGTAACATAAAGGTTAAGCTGTTATCCACTGAAGAATATTTAGAAAATGTGTTCATTGCAATGCTGTGGTTTTTTAAATGTGTGCCTTATATGGCAGCCTTAAAAGAATTCGCCTTAAAGCAGAACCAGAGATTGGAAAGGTTTCTGTAAATGAGTAGGTGCTGCCATCAACAAATACAGAATACATTGACCCCGATATCATAATAATCTAATTAAACATTCACGGAGACATAAGCAAGACAAAAAAACTTCAACAGAGACTTACCATACAATCAGCATATGTGACTAAGTGTTAAACGCAAGGTTTTTGTTCAGGGATTAACTAAATAAAACGTTGTCTTTACTTTGGCCAACCACGAGTTATCCACCTGTTATTGCAACTCTCAGCGTGTTAAGGCATTTTCTTTAATTGCTGTAGGAGCTTTTGAGTAGACATTCCTGCACTGCAACAAGATTAAAATCAACACAGGATTTATATTTTATGCTTTTAAACAATGAGAAGTGATGCAATATAATAATGTTGAGCTGGATAACATTATATGTCAATCTCATCTGGGTCAAAACAAATGCTGCACATAAACGAGTGCTAGAAAAGTGGTGCATGCAGCTGGTGCAATCTCAGGTTCCCTTATACAGCTTACAAAACTCTCTTTCTTTGAGGTATGAGTGGACCATGCATGGCTTGAATATGTGGATGACCAATTCTAAATTGAAACTCTTGCCATCTTGTGCACACAATTCCATTTTGTTCTATCGAGTGACAGTGTCCAGCACTGCTTAGCACCTGTCTAAATCTTTGCTCCATGTTGCCTATAACATGTGAGAAGAAGGGATGCATAGAGCATTATTCCAGTACAGTTTCACACAGAGAATTAATTGTTCCAGTGAAGAAAATCAATTGTTGAATCCAGGGGCATAACTACAGAGGAAGCAGACCCTGCGGCTGCAGGGGGGCCCAGGAGGTACAGGGGGCCCCATGAGGCTCTCATTGATGAGCAATTTCAACATATATTGTTAAAACAGGACAAACACTGGAAATGTTGGGGGCCCTAAAATGAATTTGCTATGGGGCCCAGCAACATATAGTTACGCCACTGGTTGAATCTAAAACCCTCTGTAAAAAGTGGGGTTGACAAAAAAATATCATTATCTTTATGCACACAATTTTTATAATAAATGGCTCTTATGAATAGCACTGAAATATATGTGTAGTATTGACACCATACTTGGCTTAGGGTCTGAGCACTTTTTATTACAGTTATCCGGAAACCCAGAAAGATCCAAATTACAGAAAGCCATAGACTCCATTATAAATCAATTAAACCAAATTTTTAAAAATGATTTCCTTTTTCTCTATAATAATAAAAGTACTTTGTACTCAATCTCAACTAATATGTAATTAATCCTTTTTGAAAGCAAAACCAGGTTATTGGGTTTATTTAATGTTTATATGATTTTCTAGTTGACCTAAGGTATGAAGAAAATATCCATTATCCGGAAAACCCTAGATCCCGAGCATTCTGAATAACAGGTGCCATACCTGTACTCTGTTTTGGGACAGTAAAAAAAAACAAAAATTTTTTTCACTTTGTAGTATGGTTCTCCTTCTCAAATTAGTTGATTTAATTTCTTTGACCAGCATTGATAAAACTGATGACCATGTCCTCATTTCACATGGGGGAATGTACTGTAACATGTTTCGCTAGCACAAACAACATTTGCAAAGATGCTTGCGAACATTAGCAACCATGTTTGCACAATTTTTGACTGATGAAATGACTTCCTCGCAAAATCTGTGACCAAATTGCTTTGGCGAATGTTCGCAGTGTATGGAGTAAAAATTTATATAATAAACTCACAAACCATTTTTTGCGACAAAATATTTAACGAAATTCCAGAGCAGGTATTAAAGGGTTGCAATGTGCACTTAACATTCGCAATGCAATAAAAGCATAATGAAGAATATTACATTGCGACAGGCAATTTTTTTTTACTCTTTGAGAATTTTATTGCATTTCCCCCTTAGAGGGTCTGACATAGGGTCATATTTCTGATTTACTGGAGGTAGGGATTAAAGACTCAGGAGAAGTTGAGGGAATTTATGTTTTATGACCACCCAAGAGTACATGATCTCCCATGGATACTAACCCCCCTTATCTCAGGCTGAAAATCACTGGTGATTATGACAAAATTCTTGGTGTAGGGTTGGTAAGAGGTTTCTATAAATATGATTTTCTCCCCCACCTCCTCTAAAGAATGGTGAAAAGCAATGGATTTACTCATCATCAGACTGAGGGGGCACTGAGGCTGCTACATGAGGTACCTCACACCCCTACCTGGGCCCTTCACCCCACCACCACTAACACGCACCCCCCGTCCCAGCAACAAATCGCCCTCTGTACCCTCCATCCCTGGCACATACCTTTTCAATGTGATTATTGCTTTGTGTAGCAATCAGGCAAGTGGAGGCCAGGAAAGAGAGAAGGCAAATAGTGGAGTCTGGGTTGGCATGGTCCACTGAGTTTTTCCCCAGTGCCAGACCCTTGACGTACCGAGAGAACACAAAAACGTTGTCTTTCCTAATAGTTTCATTCTTCCATTCCTTTTACTAGTTTAGCTGCACATCCTCTGCTCTTTCCAGCTCATTAATTACAACCCAAAATTGCACTGCATACTCAAGTTGAGGGACCTATAAAGAGACTAAAATTGTGATTTCATACCATGAGTTAATGCTCTTTTTTTATGAAAGATAGTATTTATTTGTTCTATAAGCCACTGGCTGACATTATTAGAGTTGCAAAATCTGTAATTCACAAATGCCCAAATCCTTCTCAATTAATGATACCCTGACATACTTATGTTTAGCATAAAACTAGAATTCATGTTATTTTCATTGAGTATACTACCTTGCATTTATCAACATTAACCCCATTGACCAGTTTTCTGCCTACTTCTCTGTTTAGTCAAATCTTTCTGCAAAGCAGCAGCATCCTGCATGGAACTAATTTTTCATAATTTAGTATCACCAGCATCAGCAGAAATAGAGAGTACTTACAATTTCCACCTCAAGGTCATAAACAAGGCCATGAAGGACAGACTCCTGTGGTTTTTTACACTGGTCCAATTAGCAAATATTCATTTACCAGTGCTAGTGATGGGTGACTCTGACCTGTTTCACTTTGCAAAAAGTCTGTGGGCGACAATTTTTTTCACCCGTCTATGGGTGTATTTTTTGCCACGAAAACTGGCGAAACATTTTGCTCATTACTAATTTCCACCACTCTTTAAATCTATTATTCAGCCAGTAGTGATGAGTGAATTTGTCCTGTTTTGCTTTGCCAAAAAAACTGCGAAACGCCAAAAAAAATGGCGAAAAGGTAAAAAATGTGCAAAACATATTAAAGTCGATGGGCATCAAAAACATTTTTACTCGTGAAATTTTTTACACATGCAACAATTTATTTTTGCTCCAAATGCATTAATGTCAACAGATGTTTTTTATTTTTTCTTATGGCGACTTTTTTTATCTCAGCAACAATTTTGTCTTGACGACTTTTTTGTCCAAATGCATTAAAGTCATTGGTCATTTTTGTTATGGCGACTTTTTTGCCTTGGTGACAATTTTATCTCTGCAAATTTATTGTCTCAGCTAATTTTTGCAGCAGTTTCATTTTGCAGGTGGCGAAGTGCGAAATTTTGCCAGGAATCCATGCCTGCCGAATAAATTCACTCATCACTATCAAGCAGTTCTTTATCCAAGTACAGATATTATAGACATACTTGGCTGAGTGTATTACGTAAGGGGCCCTGTGAGAAATTTTGAACCATTAACTATATAACTGACTAGAAAAATGTATCGTAATATCATTGTAGTAATCATTTCAGCAAAAGCTGAAACGTGATAAAAATGGAACAATAAACCACAAAACATGCTAAAATAGAATTCTGCAGCTCTTTAGATTTCTGTTTCAAATTTGGGATGGTTTGTCTTCTTTACCTTCATAACTTGGCTCCTAAAGAAGCTTACTAAACAGCCATAGTATAAGTCATTCACCCAGCCCATGCAGTATATAGTAGAAAATGCAACTAGACTTTCTTGAAAACCTTTCACCACTAAGTTGAACTACAGGGATGAGTGGTGAAATCTTGTTTTCAAGAATACTAAGAAAGTCCAGTTGATTTAGTACAATACAATGCACATGCTTCATTTTCTATACCAATGTATTGCATTAAATCAGAGCGTTGCAAGAGCCCTTACTGAAATAGAAAACATGGATAAACTAACATTACATATTTCTTGCAGTATTATAGACAAAGTGAATGTATCTACTGTATGTGATGTGTAATTACGCTGTCTACAAATAAAAAATGTTAGCTGGTGCAAATTTTAGGCAAAAAGAAATGTCAAATTTCTTTAATGAAATGATTGCATAGGAGAACATTCTAGTACCCACTTTTGTATTGCTATTATTCTGTTTATGAAAAAAAGTCCCTTAATGAATATAGTATTTAACATCTAGCACTGGCATACTTGAAAGCTAAGTGTGTGGCATTTTGAGAGTTTTTTGTCATTTATAAAAAGGAATCAAAATGATGAGTGCATTTGGAAACGGGCTGTGTAATTGATCTTCCAGGAGAAGATATGGGTGTAGAGCTGCTGTTTTATCAATTAATTATCAGGTGATTCAAATGTTATTTTATCTACAGGGTGAGTAATTGTTCCTACGTGACAATATAACAATTAACTCAAGTAGGTGGCACTGTTTGAATGTGTAAGTTGCTGTTTCAGAATTTGCAGTACTTTATCTTGTCGTATTTTTACATTCAGAATCATGCCAGCTTTATTAACGTAAGTAAAAGGATTTTAATATTAATCAAATTATCCCATGGCACTTATTTAAAAGATATTAACAAGTTAAAGGTTGTACGGAGTATGGATTACCAGTGACCCATTATGTTGCTGGTTACTATGAGGAAGGAACAGGTTAGTAAAGAGCTTGCATTGTCAGGAGTCCAATGCTGATGTATTGAAAAATGATTTGTTTAATAAGACTAAGAGCCCAATTCAGGCATACGAACTATAAGGGCAAGAAGTAGAGAGTAGATGACTATGATAAGGATAGAAACATTTACATATTGGCACTGTATATGATTAAAAAAATCCATAAATCATTCAGAAATAGAAGGGGCAAACAACAGATAACTCATGTCCACCATTAGGTTTGGAAACACCACCCATATTAGAAAAAGGTACATGTTTTTAGGGTTTAAAATAACAGTCTAAAAAGAAAAGTAGGTGTGCCAAATGGTCTATGCTGAACAAAATCATTAAGCAACAGGTATAATATTATTATTATTAAAAAAAAATACAATAAAAAAGATTTTAGATAACTAAAATTAAGGAAATATTTCATGTGTATTCCTTTTCTGGAGAAAAGTTCATTTAATCCATTCAATCATAGCTATTCTATTAAAACTATATCAATTTACTAAACCAGCTAATCTTGTTTAATCTAACTGAAACAGAGAAGCAATATGTACATACTTTACAAAGAGTGTGATTTTCCGCTACTACAAATGGGTACTGCAAGTGCTAGGCTAACTTTCAGATAGCAACACCTAATATAATTTAACATTTGATCTAATGTAGAAGTTTAATGCCTCCCTGGACCATGAAGATGAAGGCTGCAGGGTGGATTGATGAGAATGTCAAGGATTTTTGAATGATGCAATCCATATATATCATACCAAAAATCTGCGAGTCCGCTACTTTTCCCCCCAGAGCTCACATTATTTCAGTCATATAAAAGTCAGCAGCAGAACATTTGACTTTATTTTCAGCCATTGGTGATTGATGTGCATTTTTACACCACATAATTACATGAAACTAAAGTTAGTATTTGGGGATTTTTTTGTGGATAACAAGCTGTGTAACTTTAGGCAATGTTATTTGGTGGCTACCAAAGCAATTAAAGTACTCTTTCTCAAAAGACGGGGCATTAAAATGGATGAGAATTTTATTTTGCCTCTTTATAGATCACTGTTACTTTGTGTATACAGTGCAGTTTTATGCCCTAGTCCTTAAGCGTTATATTAATGTTGTTGAGGGAGTGCAGAGTCATGCAGCTAGACTAGTAAAAGGAGTTGAACTATGAGGTTAGGGTTGTTTTCTCTGGATAAAATGTGCTTGGGTTCGGACATGATTACTCTTTACAAGTATATTAGAGAGCATAATATAATAATAATATAATTCCTAAACTGTGCATAATGATGGTAACTAAAGTTGTGGATGATTAGATATACTTTTATGATCGGAGAATATGAAACAAAAAGGTTCTTCACGGTGTATGTAAATGTAAATAAGCTGTTTTCACAGCCATGAACAACAAAATCATACTGTTCTGCCATTTGCATCAAAATGCATATAGAAATAAAATTCACAGTTGGAGAAAAAGTCTCCATGTAATCAATTTTCTTTTGAATACAAATTTCTCACCAGTGTTGCGCTGATTAGTTCAAGACAATCACATGTCCGTATCTTGTTCCCTGGCTACGGAACTTCCTCTCTTAAAGAAGCTTTAATTCATCTTCACAAGTCCGCATATTTTGTATATATGTAATAAATTTTCTTTACTTGACTGTATCCTTTAGCAACATATCTAGCTTTGTATGTTTCAGATCCATCTGCATTTATTTATATTGCATAGACCTATCTACCTCCACCGCATTTTTACCTTCTGGTAGAGTGGTCAGTGTGAACATATAATTCTCCTTTATTGAATCTATTTCATCTTTCATTGCATTAAGCCATAACTGTGACTGGGGTAAATCTATGGCTTCTCTAAAAGCTTGTGCTCTGTAACAGTAGTCAATGTTTGTCAGTATCTGATCATTACAATCTGACTTTAATACATAGTCATCTAATTACTGAGGGGATTTTCTGTCCCTTTTGGGGTGTCTTGTACAATGGCTATCCTGTATTTGATCATTATCATTGCCTCCTGTACTGAACTTCAGACACTGGTACCTCACCTGGATTTGGGATTAATATAGGGTGTACACACCTTTCCCTATAAATGTTATCATCAGCATCTTACACATCACTTTGAGTTTGTCTCTCAGTCCACTCTTTGTAATGAACTTTACTAGCCTGTGATTAAATACCTTTCCATTGCTTGGGTAACACACCAGGGAAAATGGACTATTTTTGTCATATCCTACAAAAATTCCCTTTTTACACTTTGTAATATTAGTGGTGACCCAAAAGTTTTCATCTTTGCTGGATTAGGTTTTTTCCCAGTTAGCATGTAGTATGGAGTTTGCACTAAATGTTTGTTAACAACTGTTTTGAATCATAGCAGCAGCATATGTCCATAACTGTTTTGGCAATTTACTCTCAAGTAACATACAACTTGCCATCTCAAATAGTGTTCTCCAATTTCTCTCAACGGTCCCATTCTGATTGGCAGAGTAAGGTGCTGAGGTCTCATGTCTTATGCTCTTCTTACTGAGCAGTGACTGAAGGGGTTATAACTTTTTTCTTAACA
This sequence comes from Xenopus petersii, assembly GCA_038501925.1. Taxonomy (NCBI): domain Eukaryota; kingdom Metazoa; phylum Chordata; class Amphibia; order Anura; family Pipidae; genus Xenopus; species Xenopus petersii. The sequence goes on along the minus strand of CM076673.1, from coordinate 127,871,435 downwards.
CAAAGGGGGTTATTTATTAACGTCTGAACTAAAATAATTAGAGTTTTTTTTCTATAAAATCAAAATTTTTAGTGGAAAAAAATTTGAGATTTATTATACCCTGGAAAAAGTTCAAATGAAAAAAGACCTGCTGAGGTTGTATATAAGTCAATGGAAGAGGTCCCTTTGCTATTTGGAAGTTTCTGTCTGCGCTGGAATTAGCCTATAAAAATCCACTATTTTGGACTTTTTGAGCAAATATCTGAAAAATCGTGCTGATTAGATCATGCTTTTTAAACAATAAATAAGGTCCAATCGTGTATTCTAGTTTGGTTGGACTTGTTTTTTATTTAAATACTCAGATTTATAACCCCCAAAATGTTGGATGGATGGATATACTGCATGCATATATTTTTAAGGGCAGAAAAGGGGAGAAAAATATAGTACTTACTGACTAACCATAAAAATGTAGCAGGGTATGGCTATTAGCACCAGGTAAAGAAGGGAGGATAGTACTGAGTATGATCAGTGTCAGACTGGGCCAGCGGGACACCGGGAAAAAACCCGGTGGGCCCGCCAGCCCAGATTTGTCCTTTCATGGAAGCTGCTTCCCTGGCCCCCAGCGTAGCTGAAAGAAAGAGAAGGTAGGCATGGGGGCCATGTTGCAACTCACAGAGGGGTGCCAGGTTGCAGCTCAGGGAAGGGAGCCGGGTTGCGGCTTGGGGAAAGGGGCCAAGTTGCGGCTCAGGGAGTGGGGTTGCACTTCGGGGAATGGGGCAGGGTTGCTGCTTGGTGAGGGGGGCCTGTTGTGGCTTGGGGAATGGGGCCAGATTGTGGCTCTGGGAGGAGGGCGGGTTGCACCTCAGTGAAGGGGGCCGGGTTGTGTCTTGGGGAGGGAGGCCTGGTTGTGGCTCGATAAGGGGGCCAGGTTGCGGTTTGGGGAGGCGGCCAGAGATCGCTTCTCATTTGGGGGCCCTGACGCTGCAGTTAAGCAGAAACAAAAAAAAATTGGTAGGCGGCATAGATGACAGTATGTTGATGTACAAAGAAGATTTTCTGAAAATGAAGCTGCAGTGGGTGTCAAATAGTAATTATTGCTTCTGCATGAAATAACAACTGGGAGAGTGCTATTATACTTACTGGCTTCCGCACAAGTGCTTACGCCTATGTCCATGCTACTTTATTTAAAATAACCAAGTGTTATAGACGCAGGCACTAGGTGACAAAGGGAAGCAGCAAAAGAGATAATTGCTTATTCAAGGAGTTCACTTTTGGGAAGCTTGTTTGCTTCTAATGTTCATATGAAATGAAAAAAAAATCAATTACTCTACTAGTGAGAATTTATTCTGTGCCAAATACTTTAGCAGATAAATAAACCCCTTCAATTATTATATTTTATAAGCTAATTATAAATAGCAGTAACATGGAGAAGTGATGTATTCATTTCCTCAGAGCACTGCTGCCTTTGTTTTTTGAGACAAACGAGGATGAATGCAAAGAACAGCGAGGTTGCATGTTATATTTTAATGAGGCTTTAATTATTCTGCCATAAAAAGGTAGGTAAGCTAAATAAAAACAATTTATACAGACAACATCTCTGCCGTTATAATTGCAAGAGGGTTGCATGAGCATTTAAATAATAGGCCATTAAATCACAAATTGATGTGGGAGTGTGTAATCACACCCAGGTGTAAATTTTTTAGCTGAGTTCTGCGCAGAATACTTAATAACTTAATTTCACAGTAAGTGTCATCAACAAGATTGCATTTTGCAAGGCAAAACTTTTGAAAGCAAATAGAGCATCCTGCAGATGATAATGGCAACAAGAAAACTAGAGTGCTTAATGATACAAAATATTATACCTCCAAAGTAATAAAATGAAGATGTTAACATCTTCATGTACTTAGTGCTACCTAATGAACCCCATAATTACCCATTGTGATAAAGACTTAAGCTTGAAATACAGCATGATGGACATGTTATCTTACCTAACTGTAAAGGAACCAACCATTGTTCTGCTGGAAGAAGAGTTACTACTACAAACAATTAAAGGTAAAATATAACAGCCCATAAATTACCAAAAATGAAAATTGTTCCTTTGATTTGACAATAGACGTATTTATATCCCATACATACAAAAATGTTTGAAGCTACACATTATTACTAATCTCAAACCTAACACAAAAATATCCCTTTTGAAATAACCAACATCTACAATTATCACATTTACTACACTTTACAAGGCAAATAATATCACAACTAACACAAAAACAATCTTTTAGATCAACTCTGGAGGCAACACGAAACCGTAAATCAACATCTCAAATATACAAGCACATCATAACTACTACAGACAATCCTAGCACTAAGTTTATGAAATCCACAGCACGAATCCCACAAACAGACATGTACAACATTCTTCAATATCATGCTCATATAATGAAATACCTACCCTCTAATATATATCAAGAAATGTCCCTACAAATCTTACACCATTCATTCCTTACACTACTGAAAATATATCTTATAGGCATGGCCTCTATAGATAGATGTTTGAAATGCGGTAACCTTATACATTGTCTTTGGTCCTACCCGAACATACAACAATTTTGGGAAGAAGTCGCCAATTACTAGAAAAATCTGTCAGGAAAAACTCTAAAAATCACTCCTACCTGGGCTATTTTTAGCAAACTTCTTCCCAACACACAAATCACATGATCAGAATAAGATCTAATTGAAAGTGTAGTTCAGCAGCAAGCAAAGCAATTTTACATCAATGGGTCATTTATAAAGTTCGCACAGCACATATTTTTTCACAAATGGTTGTATTGCCCATGTTTATTCCTGAACACTAAGGGGCACATTTACCTAGGGTCGAATATCGAGGGTTAATTAACCCTCGATATTTGACCGTCGAAGTAAAATCCTTCGACTTCGAATATCGAAGTCGAAGGATTTACTGCTATTCCGATCGAAGGAATAATCGTTAGATCGAACGATTAAATCCTTCGTATCGAATGATTCAAAGGATTTTAATCCATCTATCAAAGAATATTCCTTCGATCAGAAAATTGTTAGGAAGCCTATGGGGACCTTCCCCATAGGCAAACATTGGCCTCGGTAGGTTTTAGGTGGCGAACTAGGGGGGTCGAAGAATTTTTTAAAGAGACAGTACTTCGACTATCGAATGGTCAAATAGTCGAACGGTTTTTAGTTGAAGTCAAAGGTCATAGTCGAAGGTCGAAGTAGCCCATTCGATGGTCGAAGTAGCCATATTCGACCATTCGAATTTCAAACTATTTTTCCTCTATTCCTTCACTCGAACTAAATAAATGGGCCCCTAATATATTGCACTGCTCTGCCCATCTTTCAGTTTTTTGCAAATTCGCATTGTGAATATATTTTCGCAAATATCGCGCAAATGAGACAGGAGTTTGCGTGAGCGCACCCAATGTGTGAGGTTGTTGTGCGCAAAAATAGCGTTGACAGTAACTTTTTTTTGCACTTTGCAAAACTGTTTTTCGAATATTTTCTCCACCACAATTTGGGATTTTTGACATATTTAAAAAGCTCTTACAGACATTCGCATTGTGAAAAAAAAATTGCAATTCTGTTTGCACCACACTTATTCAGCTTTATAAATAAAACCATGCACAGGGCAAATATATTCACTTTACAAACCAATCTGGATTGCGTGAAGTTTATAAATGAGCCCCACTGTCTTTCACATACTACCCCACCCATCACACTAGTGCAACAAAAACTTCACTATGTCTTCCATCTTGCCTGGATAGACACCTTGACTAACAAGGAAAAATACACAAAAAAAATCTTTGATACATAACCTATTTACTCTAATTAACGAAGCACCTAACGATACTTGCTTTTCAACAAACTACCTGGTATAGTACATAAATACTCAGAAACAATTATCCAACAGGAACTTTCATGTTCAAACCTCCCAAGACAACTTTCAACATACGCAACAACCAGGAGTCACTGTGCTGATAATTTACTAACTATTTGGAATGAATCTCCTGGACTGAGTACCTCTGACAATGTTATAGAAACTAAATCCTTATAACAATTAAAAGGTCACAATTTTGTAAGTTTATTACTTTCAATTTCTTTTATCTTGTTAAATAATGTGACGAACAAATGATGTCACCTTATCTTAAAAACGATGTTTCACTTTATTTAAACAGATTCTAAATAAAAACAACTCTGAAAAAACAGTTTGAAGCTTACATCCTGTATTTTTGTTCATTTCTTTTTATTACAGTGTTTGCCATCAAATTTGCAGCATTCGGCTATTTTTATTCACTATGTCAACAAAGTCCAGGAAGGCCTGTTGTGTTCAGAGGTGCCTTAGATAATATTTATTCATGAATTCAAATTCCTGCAATGGAACAGCATGTATTTTAAAATATCTTTATATTTATACCTGTAGCTTGATGGGTATGCTATAAAAAAAACACCACGCCTCCTAGATATAGAGAAAGACATAGTGAAACATACTGCAAAACTAAAGAGAATATATAAAACATATTGAGCACTGTATATGGGATAATAATTTTTTTGTAATTGTTTTTTAAATACAATGATTGTGTTTCTTTCAAAAATAAAAAGCTACCTAGAGCCACCTAAAACAAGTGTATTTTCTTAAAATTTTGGTTAAAATCAGATCAGGGAATTTAAAAAATGATCATTAAAAATACTGATCCCAAAAAAGGCAAGTTAGATAAGGAACTTAAATGTGTTTTCTTGGACTGATTATCCTAAGTCCGATGCTCAGCAAATACTAAACACCCCTAAGTGAAAATTATTGGGAAGGTATCTCATGCTTATGTCATGACATGGAGCATTTCTGTCTTTTTTGAGTTCTTATCAAATGTTGCTTATTTTCTCAAATGTGAAAACCCCAGAAAATATTTCGAAGGGTTGCACAATGTTCTCCTACACCTAAATGATAATTCAACTCCATAATTCATGACAACTCATGAGTAATGATGTGTGAAACTGGCCCGTTTCACTTCACCAAAAAAATTTGTGTATAGTGACATTTGCCAGAAATTTTGCCAAATACGTTTGAGTCAATTGATTTTTTTCGTTGTGTTTTTTCTTCCACCAAATGCATTGGAGTCAGTGGGTATTTTTCCTCAGTTTTCAGAAGTACAGATTCACAAAAAAATATCAACTTCTGTGAAAATGCAAATTTCGTATCAAGCAAAAAAATATATCATTCAACCCTTCTCCTGAGAATTCTTGAGTAAGCAGGGTAAAAAAAAGAGAAACACATCAAACTGCAGAAGAAAATAATTGTTTTCATATCATTTTAGGTTTTTTATTTATCTTTGATAAATCAGCCCCTAAATGGTCAGTGCTATACAAATTCAAATGATCTACTCTCATGTAAACTATTTATTGTGAAAATCTGCTACTCTATAAACCCCTGGTCACTAATGGATCTCTTTTGTCATCCATGTCTTAGTCCTAACTGGAAGTGCACATATTCATCATATTTTGAGTAAAATGTTTTTTATTCTGAGTTGATTCATTAAATATTTTTATCTGTTGTTTTTTTTTGTAGCAGAGGCCTGCTTGGGACCTATGCTGAACAATGGGAATCCATAGAAACCTCTATTCTACATACCTTGATTTTAAACCATTTTTGCGGGCCGGCAAATATATAATGCATAATGCATTTTCCTGATTTTACATTTTCCTGACATTTACATAATGTTTTCAGGTTCCCTGTATCAATCTTATTAATTATTGTATTCCATGAAAGAATGTTAAAAAAAATATTCATGCTACTACAGTAAAGGTCTTATTGTAAACCATGGATTTGTTGTCTTTCTGCACATGTTTATAATAAAATCATTTACTCTGGCTGATTGCAGCAGCAATAATCACAAATAACTGCTGCACTTGCACCTACAGTGCATTAAAGGTTTGCCATCTTCCAGACATGATCAGTGTGTTATTTGTCTCTCTAAATCTGTAAGGAAAACACTAGAGCATGTTGAGTGACACAGCTGGATCAAAAAGATGATGAAAGTCTACAATAACAACAACAACAACAACAACAGTGTGACAACTGATGCAATAGTATAAATTTTTAACTAACAGTGCTGCTCTCACACTGCATTGTGGCATGAGTTCCAACCAAACCAACTTGGACAAAAATATGAAGAGCATCAGAGAGATGCAATTTTGGTAGGTCATTCTAATAATGGTGGAAAAAACATGTTTAAACATCTAAAGGCTTATGCAGTAGGAAGATGGATTTAAAAATGTGTTTTACTTATGCAATTATAAAGAATAATGTATTCCCTGCTGAAATTTTTAAGGATATTAGAAGTCACTTTCAAGTTGTGTACCCTTTATTATTTACACCACCTGGATCTGTAATACTGTGTCTCTTAGCAATACAGGTGTAGGATCCCTTATCTGGAAACCTGATGTCCAGAAAGCATTGAATTACAGGAAGTAAACTCATTTTCTTATTCCTGTAATAATATAATAGCACCTTGTACTTGATCCTAACTAAGGTAGCATAAATCTGTATTGTACCTTAAAGGTACAGTTCAGTGTAAAAATTAAAACTATGTAAATATATAGGCTGTGCAAAATAAAATATTTTTCTAATATAGTTAGTTGGGAAAAAATTTAATCATGTAATGTAAATGTAATGTAACCATGTGAGCAGATGTCTAACATAACAGAACAGAACACAACTTCCTGCTCTTTATCTCTTAGAAAGTCAGTGACTTGAAGGAAGGGGAGGGGCACATGAGCATTCCGCTCAGATTCAAATCAAACAATAATTACCCATGTGCCCCCCACTTCAATCACCGATTGCTTGGTAACTGTGGAAACCAAGAGAGCTGCAAAGTGTTTTGGCTATTATGTTAAACATCCAATCACTCCAGCCTTTATACATTACATTTTTGTCTGACTAACTATATTGAAAAATGTTTTATTTTGCACAGCCTATTTATTTGCCCAGTTTTTATTTTTATACTGAACAATTCCTTTAAATGTGAGGCATCACATCATGGTTTTCCATAGTCTCTATGGGAAAAAGCCAGCAAAAGTAAACATTCTGTTTAAAGAGACCCTGGGCAATGGAAGCTGATGAAAAAGTACATAATCAGAGGATACCATTAGCAAAAACCATGTCAAAACAATTAGTGGATCTAAGGATACAAGCTCCTGAAATTGACAGAGTTTTAACTCCATTTCACATTGGGAAAACATTGGAAGATTTCAAAAGATTGGTGACAGAGTCTCTTTAAGGCATGCCCTGTAGTGTTTCTTCCAAATGTAAACTCTCTTGCCTGCCTCAATAACTGTGTATTCTAATACTTTCCATTCATAAGAAACCACTGACACAACTGTGAATTCTACCAGCTTCTTTACAGCCCTTTAAGCTTAGGGGGAAATGTAATAAAAGTTGTAAACAAAAAATAATTATACAAATAAGAACTTTAATTGTGCACACTTTTAAGGCATCATTGAAGGTGGTGTTATTGTTTTGGTAACAAACATAACCTTTTCAGTATGACTTTTATTATATGAACTGTGCACTGGTGCAAACTATAAAATTTGCAGTCTACTTTCCAGTGGCAGAAGTAGCTGCTAAACAGGTTCAGAAAAACTATACTGTATTTAATTTATGCAAAAGAAAATATGTTTGCTAAAAGGCATGCCCTTTCCCTTTTTAAATTTTTTTATTACCATGGGAACAACTATGTTGAAAGTTTACCAGCTGCTCTTGTCACAGCATATAACACAGACTACAATTAACCCCTCTAACATTATTCAAGGGGTATCAAAATATAAAAAATATTTAAAATACTGTGTACCACACAGTATTTTTTAAAAAATAATTCCAGAATAGAATCTAGTAAGATGCAGAATAAGTTCTTGATTCCTTTACAGAGCATCTTATTTCTTATATCTTATTTTTCATAGGTAATTTCTTAAACACGAAAAAATATTTGTTAAAAGTGTCTCTTGTCCATCTTGTGTTTTAAAGGTAATCTAAACCACCCCAAAAATGAATTAACATAAATCTAGTCACAGTGGTCCTCTGATTACTATTGCAATCTGCATTGATTCGTTATTTATTTTGGTTTCTGAGATGTTAGCAGTTTTATAAAGCAAAACAGATTTGGCTTAACAGCTCTCTTGGCAGCCTTGGGTTGCAAATATCTCCTAGAATTAGAAAGTTAATGTATAATGTAAAGTTAATGTATAATGAAAAAAGGGCTCAACAAAGAAGCACCCTGTGTTCAATACTCAATAGATTATATGGGTTTAGATCCCCTTTAGGGTACATTGACCAGTCAACCAGCGATATTCTTGAAGCAGTGTCTTCTACCTAACTACATTGAATATATACTATGGCTACCACAGCCCCCAAAGTATGGGGCCAACCTTACCTGGAGCTTGAATCCTGAGGATATATGCAGCCCTTGCTTGCTCTCATTGATGAAACACCTGATTAGGTGTTGCCCTAAAGATTATTCCTAATGTCTACTTGCATCTTTTATTTGTAAGATTTTGACTATAGAACGCACTTAAAAATAATGAAAATGTAATATAAGCTTCATCATACTGAAATAAAAAAAAACTTTCTAAATACAATCAATTAAATATGCTGCATCGATTCTGAAATAATCAAGTTTATCTTCCCTCTCAGCATCTGTTTCTCTTAATACAGGAGTTGGGTGTCAGATAATCATTGACAGTTAGATCTTATACAGTGGGTATATCTAATAGGGGACTCATTTTGCCTAGAAGATGTATTAGAACTCACTCTATTAAAATCACCAGACATCATGTCTCTCTACATGCAGAATTTGTGCAAAAAGCAGTTATTTTGTTAGATTTGTTAGCTTTTGTTTGTACTGGAAACAGTTATTTGAATGAGCTCTAATTCATCGGTTATAAGATATATTGGATCTAACTGTCAATGACTATCTGACACCCAACTGCTGCATGAAGACAGAATGAAGAGAAACAGATGCTGAGACAGAGATAGTGAGCATAAACTTGATTATTTTAGAAATGATGCAGAATATTTAATTGATTGTATGCACAAAGTTTCTTATTTCAGCTTATATTTGATTTTCATTTTCGTGATAGTTCCCCTTTAAGTATCATTATTAACATGTGCATTGTTCTCTAATGCCTTCCTCATTTCTGATTCTAGGAATCCTGCTAAGTAGCCTCATGTGGCACTTGATGGAACTTTGTTACTCTTCCCTGCAGCTTACCCATATGCAAAGCTTTATAATTTCAGGATTTCAATCCTTTTCATGAAAAATCCAGTCTAGGCTGTCTGAAAGCAAATGGAAGACAAATTACTAAAAATGATAGCAGCTTTGTTTTCTAATTCACAAACCTCTGAAGTTTAAACCAGATTTTTCTCTTTTTTCCAATACTAATTTAAGAGTTTTAAGGCATTTAGTTTGTGCAATTACATAAATGTTAAATATGGTTAAAATATTTCCTTGGGGAGAGAAATCATCATTTAATTTTTTCTGGTTCTTTTATTATTGTGTATTCAGTTGATCAACATCAAACATCAACATCAAACCCACATGGAGTAAATTAGGTCACTTATGTTTAAGTTTTTAGATCTTATAATGTGTGGCTTGTGGTTTGTCATATGTTTTACATCCAAAGAGTTTCCCAAAATATGTCTTTGCCAATGATCTTTAATTCACCTCAAGCGTTGAGGTTTAAAGTCTGGAAGCGATCATATGTACTTTAAGTATGTATAAATCTCTTCATTTTATTAGCTACGAAACATTTTGCGGCATGTCCAAAAATGCTTTCATTATTTTTGTTCCCAATGAAAATTTGAAATGAAGCAAGATGCAGAAGTGCTGCTTAATGCAGCAGGGAAATTGTAAGTTTAGGTGCCTTTATACCTTCAATGTTTCTCACTGTTTGACATGATCAGAAATATTGCTTTAGACCAACCAGTAGCTTGTGAGCAACGTGTTGCTCTCCAACCTTTTGGATGTTGCTCTCAGTGTCCTCAAAGCAGGAGCTTATTTTTGAATTTCAGGCTTCAAAGCCAGTTTAATTGCATAAAAACTAAGTATAGTGCCAAGTACAGTCTCCTGTAGGCTGCCAGTCCATATAGGGGCTACCAAACAGCCAATAACAGCCCTTATTTGGCACCCAAGGGACTTTTTCATGCTTGTGTTGCTCCCCAACTCTTTTTACATTTGAATGTGGCTCATGGGTAAAAAAGGTTGGGGACCCCTGCTTTAGACTATATAATCATATACAGAATTATGAAGGTGATATTTGTGCTCAATTCAATTAATGTGATGCAAATACAAATGCAAATATTAAGAGAACTCTAAAACTTTAGATAGCTAGGAAGGGGTAGGGTTCTTTTCCACAGCATTTTCAAGGGGCAGCTAGATTTTACACCCATTTCACATCCATTGCACTTGGATTTTAAGCCGAAAATGAATACTCAGGTAGATAAATATGGCATTTTTTACTCAGGGATAAGGATGAGACTGATTTAGTTGCCAGCTGTGCAAGAGCTAACTACTAACTGGAAGTACATGTATAACATAGCTTTAATAGAAATGAACACCTGTGGAAATGATAATATATTTAGGAATAATAACATTTTGGAAGATGCTGATTACCAAAATATGAAACCATTCAGATTTTACTGTATTTCATACTGCTGTCCCCTCATTAAATAATTTCCCAAAAGTGATTAAAGTTTTTCCCTTGTGGTTCTAGCATTAGTGGTTAGAATTCTAATTCTCATTCTAAGCATCATGATGAGACAAATATATCATGAGCTATATTATGAGGGAGAGCAGTAAGTGCTTTTCACCTAATGTTTATTATACATTATCTCTACTTAACCATAATTTCTCTTCCTATTGTATGGCAGAATTTTGCATTCTACTAAAATATATACACAAATGAACACATTGATAGCAAATTAGTATCTATTGCCTCGTATTTCTGCTAATTATCTTTATTTTTCTTTATGTCCAGCGATGTGCCTGAATTTCACCACATAGAGTAATTATCATACTTTTTTTTTTCCACTGAAATCAATATTGTTTTATTTTGTGAAGACTTATTGCTTGGAGTTAAATTCCACAATAAGTGACCACAGCAGGATCTTTTAAAGGGAAGGTAGACCATTTCCATAGCTCCATCAGCCCTATGCAAGCATATTTATAGCATTTTAAGAAACTTTTAAATGCATTGTGGTTAATGAATGAGATCATGTTCATGAATGTTTCTCTTGTAAAATACCTTCTCATTATATTTATGTTGCTGTGTTGCTTTCACTGGGAACCTCTTAGCAGGGTGTCAGCTAAAAATACCTCACTTCATCTCTTCTGCACATTATGGAAATACAAGAAAGGGCATTAAGTGAAAGAAAGTAATGTGGGACAACAAGGAAAGCTAACCAGCATTTTCTCCAAGTCTTACCTCAACCGGACTTTAGGAAGGGCTAACTAACCACTGCAAGCCCCACAGTGTTGGATTGTATTATTTTATTGCAAGAATGGGTTCCCCTTGAACTAGATGAACAACATACATTTGACTTATTGCTCTGCAACAATTTTAAGATAATCAAATTATTATAACACACATTTCAATGTCTAACAAATAATGGATCAGAGGATTCTCTATTTACAGTATATCTTTAAATAATTATAATGTTGATGAATAGTTCTATGTCACCCATTTTCTGCATCTAAGTACTTTATTGTCAATCACAGTTTATCTTATTTTAGAAGGCACTGTCCAGCCTACCATTGTATTATTTATTGTGTTTTTATCATCTAGAAGCAAATTGCCTGTCCAAATTATTTCAGACAACAAGTCCCATACCTATATCTCAAAATCCAATATATGACAATAGAATAAAGAACAGCTCTGTTGACAGAACAAACTGAAGTGTTGTTAGAATTTGTGAAATTATGAAGAATTCTGCTATTCTCCTTCTATTGAAACTGCTGTTTGACCATTCTGAACACTAGAGGCATGCAACATGAGGAACAATTCCACATAACAGTGAATGAAGCAGCAGAGTTCTTTAATTTGTTGCCACATTTTTTCTCATTTTGCTGTTTGTCTAGCTGGGTTGTAATTATAACAACCTCGTCTAGCACGCTCAGTTTTGAAAAAGAAGTCAAACATTTTTTTTTAACTTTTCATTCCTCTTAGCATACTGTTTCAGTTATGCTATCATTCCTAGCCTCTGTAGGGATAATTTTGTTCTAAGAGCCACGTGTGCCTTATATTTCCAAATGATTCTGCCAAGTTCATTGCTCACTTTCAATTTGAGAAAAGATAAAACCAAGTCTTTACTTACTGTATATACAAAACACTACAATGCTGCACAATTTCTGTTATTTAAGTATAGAATATATCAGTCCCACTAGTGTCCCTGTTACATGAATTGTGCAGAACTCTTTGTGACATCACTTCACTGTGCCTTTAATGTAGTTGTTACTTTATTTTGTCTAGAGAAAATGTTTAGAATCATCTAAATCAAGGGTGGTAACACAGCAACTTTTACTCACATTTAGAGATATCAGAAAACAAATATTTCTTTCTACATTAATTTTCCTTACCATGAGAGGAAATAGTTTATATATATGTATAAGTTAAAGTACAAATGTATAAGCTATCTAGTTCATAAAGAATGTAAATGAACACAAAATGAAGCCCACTCTACTGCTAAAAGAACTTATCTTCCTCTACGTCTTTCACAACTCCCCTGTTCCCATCCCCCGCTCCTTCTTTACCTCTCTTGATACGGCCCAAACAGCGTTTCTCTGAGCAAACAAGCCCCTTAGGTTTGCTAGAGCCAAACTGCGAGCTCCTGTTGCAGAAGGGGGATTGGGACTCCCGCATTGGTATTTTTATTCATAGCAGCTCAGATCTGCTATATACAATGGTGGCTCAATCCAGATCCATATAATCCTAATTTCCCAATACAGGCCACTTTGGCAAGCTCAACAGAGTCACTTTCATATATCCCACTTCGTAAATCTCCCGATTTACATACAACCCACCCAGTTATAACCACCCCATACAAAGCGTGGATGGTAGCACTTAAAGTTTGCCACATAGCATCACCTCTCCTGTCGCCTCAGTTACCCCTATGGGGGAATTCCTTTCTTCCACATCTGCAGCACATAGCGGAGTACAAAATATGGCCACAATGGGGTTTACGTACGCTGGGGGACTTGGTTAGGGAAGGTGTGGTACGCTCCAGAACTGAAATTAATGTCCAAACCCAGGAGCCTCTTCCCTGGTTCTCCTACTTCCAGCTTAGACAGGCCGTCACTACCCACTTTCAAGGGAACGATATGAACCTTACAACCTCTAAGATAGAATCAGCCCTTAGAGCCCCCACCACCAAGAAACTTATTACCAGGCTGTACTCGATTCTCCTAGCTACTATTAAACCTCCATTTAACACAGCGGGTGCAGCCTACAGCAGAGATATCCCGGGACTGGAGGATGAGGACTGGGAAGAGGCAACTGATAGGGCTTGTGACTACCTTGTCTCAACAAGAGATAGACTGATCCAGTTTAAGAACCTACATAGACTCCACTTAACCCCAAATAGGCTGTTCCGTATGAACAGATTCGATTCACCACAGTGTCCTAAATGTAGCGCCTCAGAGGCATCTTACCTACACCTCATCTGGTCATGCCCCCGAATTCAAGCCTTCTGGTCTCAGGTTCTCAATTATATTCAGGACAAAGCTGCACTTCCTAATATAATAACCCCTCTGATTTGTATTCTTGGTGTAATAGATGACGTCACCCCAAAGGCGGCCAGGAGAATACTTTTCCGTACATTACTATTCTATGCCAGGAAATGTATCCTCCTGAATTGGATGTCCCCCAATCCCCCACATTTAATGGCTGGTTTAACTTGTTAAAAACAGTACTCCCCCTAATACAGCTTACTTATACTGCAAGAGGATGCCCACAGAAGTATGATTTGGTATGGCGAGAGAGGGAATGCAAACGGTGCTTTACCTATGTATACCAGTTATTTAAGAGGACTAGGGGTCAGAAAACAGAAATATGACTGAATTAAGTTGTATACAAATGTACAGGATTCAAACATACTGAATGCTTCTGCTGTACTGTCATAACTAGAGAAAGATGAAACCACGCATGATAAAATGTCTGTTTGTTTATTGTTATAAAATGCAAAATAAAAACCTTTAAAAAAAAAAAAAAAAGAACTTATCAAGCAAAGGAAACAACTGTGTGCTAAATTCATAAAAACAACATATATTTTATAAAGGGAATGGCTCGCTCCAGTTAGACATATACAAATATAGGCATTTAAAATGGAGTAAAACAAATTTGTATGATAGCATTGTATTCATAAATCTAAACTGATGTCATAGTATCTGATATCTGATACTCACTGATGATGATGATGATGATGATGATGATACTGTCAGAGATAAAGGAACAGTAACACAAAAAAAATGAAAGTGTTTTAAAGGAATGACAATATAATTTACTGTTACCCTGCAATGGTAAAACTGGTGTGGTTGCTTCAGCAACACTACTATAGTTTATATAAACAAGCTGCTGTGTAGCCTTGGGGCAGCCATTCAAGCACAGGATACATAGTAGATAACAGATCTGTAGTTCTGAAGAATCCTATTGTATATTACAGAGCTTATTGGTTATCTGCTGTGTATCCTGTGCCTTTTCTCCCTTTTTAGGTTTGAATGACTGCCCCCCCCATGGTCACACTTGTTTATATAAACTATAGTGAAGTTTTTGAAGCAAATACACCAGTTGTACCACTGCACAATAGTACATTATGTGCCCCATGTCTTCCGCATCAACCAGTGGGGTGGAGCTCTCCCCAGCCCCCCCCCGTATATAAAAAGTTGGTAAGCCTGAGATCCTAATCATTTTGGATAATACAGCCCACACCTGTGTTTATATGATAACACAAACTAACAGGGAGAGCAAACATTTAGCACTCACCAAACTTGAGGATTTCAGGAAGGTGTTAGAACCAGCTATAGTTTATATATTACTACCAGCTTACAAACACAGGCACAGCTAATAATAAATCTGACCAACAGACAATAGCTGGGTGCTTTGTATGCCACATTAAAATTAATAAACCATATCTTTATGTACATGTCCTTATATAGACAGTGGGATGGTTCAGATTCCTTTGGCTGATGTGGAAGGAGAGGGAAGGATAAAATGACATTTGCATTTGTTGTGTAACTTTTTCTCTATGCATCTTTTTGTTTTGTTGCGCATCCATTTTTTTGCCGCACAAAGAGAAACGAGCCGATTGGTGAATTTTTAACTCAGTTTTGCCAATATTTCTACCAGTGGTGAAACCCGGAAGTTTGCAGCAAATCTGTATATGGCAAAATGTTTCCCTCTTCACTAGTAAATACCATAAAATTAGAACTGCTAGAATATTCCAAGCAAATACTAGGTATCCCAGTTTGACCTACCTCTCACTTTCTATTTATGACTTCACCTCTGAAAAGTATTTACAAAAGTTACATTTTATTCAGTGATGCGATTGGGATAATTCTAGTGATTGATTGGGACTAAAGTTTTCCATTATGTTGTTGTATTTGTGGTATGGGTTTTCAATGAGAGAAAAATGTGTGGTCATTTGCTGAAATACAGTGTATTGACTATGACCTTTTTTTCTACATTTGTAATTTGAAAGTTTCTGCCCCTAAAATGTTTATTTAAAAATGTGATTGGCTTTGTAATGACTCCCCTAACCTTTCTCCAAAGGTATTTCACCTATTTTTGCATCTACATATATAACTGTGACATACTATAAGATATACTGTACTTGACAAGCAATTAACATGAGATGCAGTGATTAGAGTATAATTAGATTTTCATGAAAATTACTGAAAAGGTGTTATATGTCAAATGAGGACTTGAAGGAGAAGGATAAGACAGAGGGGAGTGTTTAAGGGGGAAGTTAGATTATTAATTATGTTACAGTAATATGTAACATGAGAAAAACTATAAAAATAGCAGTTGGAAGTTATTTCATTTACTACTGGCAAATAGGCCTTACAAATTGTAGGCTTGTGAGATCTTAAGAAATATTAATCACTAGGCATCAAGGCAATGTGTGATTTTGGGATCCTAATCATTACAGCAACCTATAAAATGTAATGGAATACAGTGCAGGTATATAGTGATAAACACATCAAAAAAAAACACAAAAAAACCCATAAAAATACCCATCACATATATTTGTTTAACAGGTCATTTTTTTCTATGGCAGTCTAAAGTATTCAGAACCACAATCAGGAAAAGATATTATTTCTTTGTGCCATCTGTTTCTCTCTCTGCTTAAGAGCAAATATATCAGATTAAATATTCTGAATTGCTGAGATGCCAGAAGTAGCCTTAAGTGCCAAAATCTGAAGATTTATATGTCTTGCAAATGGGAGAGATTTAGCCATAAACACATCAGTAAAACAAATAGAGGCATGAATACAAACAAATAAGTCAGATAGAGCTATTATGGTCACCTTAAAATGTTAATGTGTAAAGTAGTGGTGATAGTTATATTGCCAAAAATATTCCACTTGCAAGGAAAGGAAGATAAGTTAAAAACTTAAAAGAGCCTTTATTTATTTTAGTACCTCATCCCTTTTTTAGCAGATGTGATTTGATTGTTAACTGTGATAACTGTAATGTGACATTTGTCTGAGTCAAGCTATTTCATATTTTATTATTTCGTTTGTCAGTTTTAGTGGACAAATTTAGCCTTTCTTGATCACGTAACTCTTCCTAGTCTACAGACTTGGCTCCAGCTCTTCTGCTATGTGTGGAGTATTTTGTGATTTAGTACAAATATATTTTAGTTGGCTCTGACAATTTTATTTTAAGCAGGTAATTTCCCCAGTTTAGTTGGGTGGGGGATTTTATTTTACAACTGCTTATTGAAAAGTATTCTGATTAAAAGCTTACCTCTGTAATCCAAGTGAATGCCAAATCTATACAGGATTGCTGAGAGGTTTGCTAATAAAAGTTAACATTAAATATGTTACTCTATAAGTCTATTTAAAGTTTCTGCAAACTTTCTTACAATTTTTGAGTAAATGATACAAGGTATTATAAATTTTGGATGCTCATAAAAGTCTTAATTGAAGTTTGATGTAAATTACTACTTCTAACTACACTTGGAGAAAATATATCTTCATAAGTCATTATTTTATGAGATATGTTTAAAGCAGGGGTGTCCAAATATTTTTCACCAAGTGCCATATGCGGTAAGATACACAAACAGCCGGGCTACTCACTCGAGGTGAAGTACGTATTGCCTCACCTGGATTAATTAAGTAAAGTCTATTTCAAGCTTGTTATGCAAAGTTTGGATTTTTAACAGATCAGCTATATTTGTTTTCAAAATACTATCAACATAAAATGATTACATTTATTAAGTAATAGGGCTTAACCTTCTGTTCTCCTTCCACACCAGTGTAGGACATGTAGGTCTGATGTTTGGTTTCGTAGTGTCTTACATTGTACTCCTTCATCACTGCGACACTTTCATTACAATCAAACACACACACTTCCCCTTGACTTCCATAAAGAAGTATTTATTTTATTCATAGAAATTTTCTACACTCACTTGCTATCTTTCATTTCTTAAGTGTTGTAACTTTCAGTGCACTGTGGCAACATTTTTCTTTCCTTAATTTTGTTTTGTAGAGGAACTGCCTTGATCAACTCAGTAGCTCCACCCTAGACTCTAGGTCCTAGAGTTAAAACCAACTCAGTAGCTCCACCTAGATGTCTAGGTACTAGACAGTCAATTCAAACCAAGAAAGGCAATACCTCCAGGTTTCATGTGTGGGCCATATTCTGGTATATTTTTGGAATTTGCTGCGGGCCAATTAAAAATGGATCATGGGCCATATTTGGCCCGCGGTCTGTAGTTTGGACATCCCTGGTTTAAAGCAATGAACATGGCTGAATGGAACATAAATAATAACATAAATAAATTTAATTAGATAATATATTAAAGCATAAACCTATTGGGTCTCCAATTAAGATTACCAGTAATATTTGCATGGTCTATCTGTGTCTTCATTAAGGTAGTCTAGTTTTTTCCCACAATCCAAAAACATGCAAACACAATCCAGATATCAGTCAGGAAAGGCTGTTGGTGGGCCCAATACACGCGCCAATAATCTGCCAACTTTAAAACTAACATTACATTCTATGCCAGGGGTGCCCAGGACGTTGATCGTGGTCTACCAGTAGATCGTGGTAATGTTCCTGGTAGACCATGATCTGGGGGAGGGGAGACAAAAGCAGCACAAAGGGAAGGCGGGGAGATGAGCAGCACAGCACGGAGGGAGGGAGGGGAGAAAAGAGCAGCACAAAGGAAGGGAGGGAAGGAGAGAGGGCGGGAGACAAGAACTGCACAAAGTGAAGGAGGGAGAGAGGGCGGCTGGAAGGCACAAAGAGGAAGGACATGGGAGGGAGGGGAAGGGAGGGCGGGCTGCAGCCATGGATACGGAGGAGAAAGGAGAGAGGGCTGAGAGCAGGGAGAGTTTAGAGCAGCAAGCATGGAGGGGAAGGGAGTTGTTTAAACTTTCATAACCTGCCAAATTTTGTAAAATAACCATGGTAATTAGGGGTGTGGCCACAAAAATGGGCATGGTCAAAAAAATTCACTGCACATTATCAAGGTAGATCTACTAATGGGGTCCAGGTGTCGAGAGTAGATCCCAGCGTTAATTATTATTATGAGTTGTACTACAACCGTCACCATGCCACCAGTGTGTGGTTGCGTTGAAGAGAAAGAAATACATTTAAAATAAATCATATTTTATTGGATCCAGCCATTCAGGGTACACTGAGTGTGCATTTTAGCACCCAGAACCACCCAGATGTTATCTACTTGGCTTAAAGGCAAAGGGGAATAAGGCAGGGGTGATTTTTTCTAAATGAAACTTAAAATAAAAATGGCTCCCATAATAATGGTTGTCATGTGATACATTATAGAATTATGAAAGCTTTCACCACAAAGAAATCAAACCTTTCTAGTAACATTAAACAATACCTCTAGATATGTACAGAAGGGCAATATACTTCATACTTGTGGATAAATGTTACTCTGGTAGAAACATTCTCACTACACCCATTCCATTATTTCAAGTAAAAAATTGGTTAGGCTTAATTAGGCTGCTAGTCAGTAATCAAAGGTAAACTTCCAGGCAGTCACCAGTTGAACCCAATGACTTAGCTAATAAGTACAGGTCACGCTCTGCTACAAATACCTTCATAATC
Source organism: Xenopus petersii (assembly GCA_038501925.1). Taxonomy (NCBI): domain Eukaryota; kingdom Metazoa; phylum Chordata; class Amphibia; order Anura; family Pipidae; genus Xenopus; species Xenopus petersii. The sequence goes on along the minus strand of CM076673.1, from coordinate 127,852,088 downwards.
TTTTAAGCAGTATCAAAAGAATACATATAGCTCAACAGAGATCATCTTGTTCCTTTTCTAAAAATGTGTGTTTGTTCTAATCCTGGGATTAAGAAACATAGGAAAAGATAGACAAGGTTAACTGAAATAATGTAAGATTTTAGTAAATTAATTCCTATAAATTCTATAATACAGAGAAAAAAAAAAAGATTCCTTTTCACTCTCCATTTTGAAGACTGCTTAAGCACAGACAAGAGTTGCAGACTAAGACTAAGCCCGAGAAAAAAAGTTGTTCTTGAAAAAAGCTTATAAGAGAAAGTTATCTCTTCCATTCATGTACAGATACACTGGACGCTTACATGCTGGTAATTTTGCATACATTGGGTCACATTTACTTTTTTTTTCTAAACATAACTGCTAGAACACTAATGGGGAAATGTAATAAAACATACAAAGATTGCTACTCATCACCTATAGCAACCAACAGCATGTTGTAGTTAATAGTCATATCTTATTGTTGTTATGGGTTACTATTCCTAGACAAACGCAGGGTCCTTTATTATATTTTGGGTTAAGGACATAAAATTGTGTCTCTTATTGCTTTTTCAGTATGGACCCCAACATCACCAACCTCTTTGGTATCCCTATAACCCAGTGTTAACGATGTAAGTTTGACATGAAATGATAAGGTTTTCTTTGAAATATAAGGGAAGGCAATATGCCCAGGTATGAGGGATAAACTGAAATATAGTAATGCCCCAGTAAAGGAAAAGGATCATGCCATGTCAGGGAATGTTAATACTAAATGTAATGTCCAGTAGTGATGAGCGAATTTATTTACCAGCCATGGATTTGCAGTGAAATTCCACATTTCGCCATGTGCGAATGTTTTTGTGTTGCCGCAGAAAAATTTGCTGAGAAAAAAAACACCCATAAGAAAAAGACTTTAATCCATTAGGACAAAAAAGTCGCCATAAGAAAATTTGGAGCTAGAAAAATTGTTGTGTCCAAAATGTTGACAGCCATTTCAAATTTTTCACCATTTTGCGATTTTTTTTTTGCAGTTTTGAAAATCTTTTGGCGACAGATTCGCTCATCGCCAATGGCCAGGGCAGCTGATCTCATTGTTGACTTTATATTCATAAATATATATACTTATTGAGTATATGACAAGGGATGTGTGTTCTGTACCAATCCAAGCTGTTGGATCTATTTGGCACTAATAAGAATCATTCTGACTGCAATAAGATGACAAATACTTGTCTGAACAAGGCCTTAATTAGAGTCAATTATAAATCAATTGCCTAGAAAAAAATATGTATATATACTTTGTCAAAATAGACATCAGTATATAATTTGTCATATACTTGCACCATGTGGTTTTTATTTGACACAAGACCTCAGAAACTAGAACTCCTCACACAAAACTGTTTCAAATTAAGTGCAGCAAGTTTTTAAGCACATTAGCAACAAGAACAAGCTGTCCTTATGCTAACTGGCCTTGCTTTGTTCTTGATTGTGGAAAATCTTGCTTTAACTGCTCACTAATTTGATGCAGATCGCTACTGCACCAGCAGCTGCCTTGGCATCTGATTAAACACGCAAGAAAACATTATTTTTCCATATAAAATATTAACAGTGCCAAAAGCCACAAATATCACTTTTTGGAAAATTCTTTTCAATTCTGCCAGACCAAAAGAATAAAAGTCTGCAAAGAATTACACCTTCCTCTGCCTCAGTGCAAAGCAACTCTTTGAGCTGTTCTTTTTCATGTCCTTGATGAAAGAGCTCAGATGAAACTAACTTTGATTTCCATATGCAAGTTTTGAAAGAGAGAGAAGAAAAAAATGGGCCCAAGGGAAAGACACTCATGTGCACTAAGGAAACATGGTAGTGTTCGAATTTTAATACGATGAGAGGGTTATACATGGAAACAGCTTTCAGGCTAGATTTAAATGATTTAAATAAATATTAGTTTTTCTTTGAAACTGGAAATATTAAATATGTATTTTTAATAAAAAAAAAAAGAGATGTGAACCCATACTGACTTGCAAATTGGAAAATGCCTTCGTTTTAATGTTTTTATTTATCAGAAAAAATGTTTTACAACTGATATGACCCACTCATTTTATTTAGCACAAAACTCTCCAATGGCTACTGGGAATCCAAAAATGTAGGGCAATTAATTTCAAGTAAGGTAAAAATACTTGCCCCTCTGGCCTTGCTCCTTTTATAGAAGATCACATTGCCCACATGGACCTTAAGTGGTTATGATTGTTATGATTGCCAATGACAGAAACAGAAGTTGTAGGAACCCACAGCATTATAGTTCAAGGGCTGTTAAACCATCTAAAAAATTATCTGTTTTGTGAAATTCCATCTTAGTCAGGGCTCCAATAGAATCTTCCGGATTGTTATCCTCTCAAATGCAGCAGCTGTGGATTTTTATGCCCCTACTGCCTTCATTCACTTTATTATAACAGAACTGTGATTAAGCAAAAGCTTACAAATACAGTAATTGTTCTTTAGCCTTTTCATTAACAACAATATATACAGGTTGCCCAAACAATTATGTTGGTAAATAGCTCATCTCTAATAAGAACATATACTGTTTGGACAAACACACTGATTACCAAACTGCACCTATATGACAGACAGGTTTTATCACTGTGCATTATTTCTATTTAGATTTACAATGCCTTTTTAGAATATTGATCACTGACTTTTTTAGGTTTGTAAAAAATTAGAAAAAAATATTCAAATGAGTATTTAATCTCTAAGGGGCCAATTCATTAACTTCGAGTGAAGGATTCGAAGTAAAAAAACTTCAAATTTCGAAGTGTTTTTTTGTCTACTTCGACCATCGAATGGGCTACTTCAACCTTCGGCTACGACTTCGACTTCGATCGAATGATTCAAACTAAAAATCGTTCGACTATTCGATAGTTGAAGTACTGTCTCTTTAAGAAAAAACTTCGACCCCCTAGTTCGCCACCTAAAAGCTACCGAACCCAATGTTAGCCTATGGGGAAGGTCCCCATAAGCTTGGCTGAGTTTTTTTGGTCGAATGATAATCCTTCAATCATTTGATTCGAAGGATTTAATCGTTCGATTTAACTATTATTCCTTGATCGTTCGATTGCAGTATTTGCACAAAATAATTAACCCTCGATATTCGACCCTTGATGAATTTGCCCCTAAGTGTTATAATTTTTAGAGCAACCCTTTGCAACAGTTTTATATCTTTTCAGATGAGTATGCTTACTGCCACAAGGGCTTTGCCTGAGTGATTGCAGGACATTCCCACTTATGCTCTTGAGCAACTCCAATGTTACTTAGGACTTCTAGCCCACTGGTTCTTGTATAGTATTCCCATAAATTTTGAACCCTCCATTCTGTGCCCATTTCTTGCTCTTGCTTAAAGGAATTGTTCAGTGTAAAAATAAAAACTGTGTAAATAGACAGGCTATGCAAAATAAAAAATGTTTCTAATATAGTTAGTTAGCCAAAAATGCAAAGTATAAAGGCTGGAGTGATTTGATGTATAACAAGTCAGTCAGAGCACTAATTTTCAGCTCTCTTGGTTTACACTGACTGGTTACCCTGGTTACCAGGCAGTAACCAATCAGAGACTTGAGGGGGGGCCACATGGGTCATTTCTGTTGCTTTTGAATCTGAGCTGAATGCTGAGGATCAATTACAAACTCACTGAACAGAAATGTACCATGTGGCCCCCCTTCAAGTCGCTGACTAGCTCAGAGTTATAAAGCTGAATAGCAGGAAGTTGGATTCTGGCTGTTTTATTAGACATCTGTTCACTCCAGTCTTTATACATTACATTTTTGGCTAACTAACTATATTAGAAACATTTTTTATTTTGCACAGCCTATCTATTTACACAATTTTTATTTTCACACTGAACTATTCCTTTAACAGCTCTACAGCATGATGCTACAGTCACTTTACTTTAGTGATGTGGGCAGAATTGCAGTTGTGTCACACACTACTTCGATTATTGACCAAAATAGCTCTATCTTGGCTTCATTTGACCACAGAACCCTTTTCCACATAGCAGATGAGCCAATTAAAATTTTTGTTGGCAAAATCGATAAATATTATGCATTAGTTATTGTTCTGTTTGCTAAAAATGAGTTAATTTTTCAGCAGGACAATGATCCTAAACACAAGGCCATAATAACACTGCAGTGAACAAAAATAGAACATTATATTCAATGTTATATAGATAGTTCATAATTAGGGGCACATTTCCTTAACGCGAGTGAAGGATTAGAAGGAAAAAAACTTTGAATTTCGAAGGTTTTTTTGGCTACTTCGACCATAGAATTAGCTTCTTCGACCTTCGACTACGACATTGAATCAAACTAAAAAACGTTCGACTATTCGACCATTTGATAGTCGAAGTACTGTCTCTTTAAAAAAAACTTCGACCACCTACTTCTCCACCTGAAACCTACCGAGCACCAATGTTAGCCAATGGGGAAGGTCCCCATAGGCTTTCCTAGCAATTTGTCATCGAAGGAAAATCGTTTGATAGTTCGAAGGATTTAATCGAACGAATTGTAGTAAATCCTGCGACTTCGATGTTCGAAGTTGAAGGATTTAACTTCCATGGTCAAATATCGAGGGTTAATTAACCCTCGATATTCGACCCATAGTAAATGTGACCCTGGTGTTGGGTGAAAAAATTTGCCAGGCATAGATTTGCAGCAAATTTTCACATGTTGCTGCCCGCAAATGTTTTCGCAAAACTGTGTTGCAAAAAATTGTTGGGCGTCAAAAGTGTTGCGCGCATAAAAATTGTCCCATGTCAAAATTATTTTGACGCCCATTAACTTCAATGCGTTTCGCACTTTATCTGAAAAGGTGGCTTTGAAATATAACTACTCTGCTTTATAATCTGTATTATTAAGTCAGCGTACAGTATACACTGCCTATGATCCTTGTATAAGCAGCAAGTACAGGGCTACTTCTACCACTTGATCCGCAGAATTCCATTATAAGGAAACAACATAGTATGTCATAACTCTACATTTAGGCAGATCAGTGTTCATCAACCAACATGTTGCTCACCAAGCCCTTGGATGTTGCTCTTGGGTACTTTAAAGCTGATTATTTTTTAATTACTAGCTTGGAGGGAAGTGTTAATTGCATAAAAAACAGAGCCTAACAGTGCCAAACAGAGCCTCCTATAGGCTGCCAGTCCACATGGGCTCTACCAAAATAGCTGACTACAGCCTTTATTTGGCACCCCATGGTGCTTTTTTCATGCTTGTGTTGCTCCCTGACTATTTTTAAATTTGAATATGGCTCACAGGTTAAAAAGTTTGGGGACCCCCAAGGTACTTCTGTTGTAACTGTTTGCAATGCTGCTATCTACAGCATTTACTATGAAACAAATATAAATGAACAATTATGAATAAGCAATGAATACACCTAATGCAATAAAGAGTAGAGTTTTTTCCTGTCCTTGTGCATGGTTCTTCCAAATGAGCTTGTATTAACATATTCATTTGTCTAAAAAACAGATTTTGTTTTGGACTCGGCAGGTTGTATCTTCTTTATACAATTACATTTCTTAAATGTTTACATGTATTCTGAATAATTAACAAAGGAAGAAAAATACTATACAAAGAGAAGATTAGCCAGAGACTTATTCAAATGTAGTATCTATGCATATTCTTTGTGGGACAAGATTTTGAGCACAGGGTCAAAGATGAGGGACACCTAGTTGACTTAAGCAAATAATGGGTGTATGGGTAATATAAAAGATGTGCAACAGAAGAAATAAGCCCTATAGACGAAACTGAACAGGTAGAAAAACATAATCAGTTTGTAGAGATTTTCAAGGTTTTCGTATTTTAGCACAATGTTCAACTCTTTTTGTTTGCTTGTACTTTTTATATTCAACACATTGTAGTTTTAGAATTTGTGAGTTTAGTGATGGTTTTAAAAACCTCTAAAACCAGTAAAATTTGACCTTTAATTAATAAGCCTCCACAATTTTTGCAGCATTTTTTAAAAACTAACAACCAGAAGTTAAGCAAATGCTGCTTTTAATAGCACTGAAATGCTTTAATAATTGTGTATTGGAAAGTTGTTTAGAAATATGGATTATTTTATTGGCAAATTTTTATTTTGGGTTGACTTGCCCTTATATGGAGTAATTTTCCTGTTATTTTGTCACAAAAAATTATTAAAAAATATTTTTATTACTCCCACATGAAGTGTTCCAATGCTAATTGGAATATAGTCTATATATTCTGCAGTTATTTTGAATTCTATATTAGAAATTACAAAACTTTCCTGTCTGCAGTATATCATTTTCTAAAACAGTGCTTTTGTTCAGAAAGCATCGAAAATGGATGGATCATAGTATAACTCCACTATTTATCATTTTTCCCTTCAAGTAAATCTAAACCAATGTCCAATGTCATTTATTTGTGGTTTAAAACTACATAATCTCTCTTCTAATCTATTTGATGTCTGTAAATCTTAATTATATTTTGTACAATATACTTCTCATTAAATTAGAATGTAGATGGAATACTCAGAAGAAAATGCTGTAAAAACAGGTCATTTCACAAAATTCTTCTTAGCTTTATTATTCCCATAAAAGATTTCTTATATATATTGAGAAATATAATGAAATATATATGTTTCAATCAAAAATGATTCAGTTTTAATTTCAGTTTAGTATGTTTGTAAATTGTTAAAAACACATCTACTCAGCTTGGAACAACAAATTTACTTTCCCCCTTGGTCATTTGCTCTTCTAATCTATTCCTTCTTTCCAGTTTCACAATTTTTACCATCACATAATGTCCTTTCACATTGTTTATAATTGTTTACATTTGTTATCTTATCTCTCATATTCCTGACTCTCATTTGTCATATTCTTCTCTTCTGGTCTCTTCTGTTCCCCTTTAATATCCTTAATGTCTTTAATGACTTTTCTTGCTTGTAATTCTGACAATATTGCCAATTGGGCTGAAGGGCAATACACTCTAGTAAGTAGGTGGCTATACACAGGCCAATAAAAGTTATTAAATCAGTTCTTCCAGATAAGCAGCATATTGGCCCATGTATTGGGTCATCTGACATGCCAGAATTGGCCACATATCAATTGGACAGGGTTTAAAAATCCCCAGATATTGATGCCCACTTCCCTGATGTTTTGGGCCCATAGACACAAATTTAATGTTAGCTTGTTGCCAAGTCAGTCTGGTCACTTATAATTCAGCTTCCTCTGGACAAACATTACATAGTAACATAATAAGTTAGGTGACTCCAAGATGGCAATTGGACTCGTCTCTGGATCAACTTGTACTATGAACTATCTTCCTTTACCTTGTATTCCCCTATAACCTTTTTTTGCTAAAAAGCCATCCAACGCCTTCTTAAAGCCATCTTATTTATCAGCCAGTACGACTAATTCAGGGAGAGAATCCCACATCTTGACAGCTCACTCCAAAAAAACCCTTATGAATATTTAGACGAAAGCACCTTTCTTCTATTCGGAATGGGTGCCCTCTTGTCAAGGAGAATCCCCTTATATATTTATACATAGTTACCATATCCCCCCTTCAGTGCCTCTTCTCCAGAGTGAACAAACCAAGCTTGGCCAGTCTTACCTTTTACCAGCTTAGTTGCCTTTCTCTGTACCCTCTCTAGTTCAATAATGTTCTGTTTGAGCATTGGAGACCAAAACTGTACGGCATATTCTAGATGGGGCCTTACCAGTGTTCTGTACAGTGGAAGAATAACCCCCTCCTCCTGTGAATCTATACCCTTTTAATACATCTCAAGACCTTATTTGCCCTTGATTCTGCTGACTGGCATTGCTTGTCACAGCCAAGTTTATTATCTACAACAGGGGTGTCCAAACTTTTTTTTACCAAGGGCCATATGCGGTAAAATACACAAACAGCCGGGCTACTCACTAGAGGTGAAGTACCTATTGCCTCACCTGGATTATTTAAGTAAAGTATAGTTCAAGCTTGTTATGCAAATAAGTTTGGATTGTTAACAAATCAATTTTATATGTTTTAAAAATGCTATCAACATAAAATGATTACATTTATTAAGTAATAGGGCTTAACCTTCTGTTCTCGTTCCAAACCAGTGTAGGACATGTAGGTCTGATATTTGGTTTCGTAGTGTCATCTTACATTGTACTTCTTCTGCGACACTATTATTACAAATCAAACACACACACTTTCCCTTGACTTCCATATAGAAGTATTCATTTTACCAACCTGTCTGAAATTTTCTACACTCACTTGCTATCTTGCGTTTCTTAGGTGTTGTCATTTCCAGTGTGCTGTGGCAACATTTTTCTTTCCTTAATTTTGTTTTGTAGAGGAACTGCCTTGATCAACTCAGTAGCTCCACCCTAGACTCTAGGTCCTAGAGTTAAAACCAACTCAGTAGCTCCACCTAGACGTCTAGGTCCTAGACAGTCAATTAAAACCATGAAATGCAATAACTCCAGGTTTCATGTGCAGGCCATATTCTGGTATATTTTTGGAATTTGCTGCGGGCCAATTAAAAATGGATCACTGACCGTATTTGGCCCACAGGCAGTAGTTTGGACACCCCTGATCTACAAGGACTTCAAGGTAATTTTCCATTATGAAATTGCCTAGTACAGTCCCATTAAGGGTATAAGTGGCTTTTATATTTTGACATCCCATGAGCATGAGTTTACATTTATCAACATTGAATCTCATTTGCCACTTAGCTGCCCAGATTGCCAGATGGTCAAGATCCTGTTTCAAGGATGCCACATCCTGGATGGAATTAATTGGGCTGGATAGTTTTGTGTCACCTGCAAACACTGATTACTTACAATACCCTCTCCATTAATGAACAAGTTAAATAAAAGTGGACCGAATACTGAGCCCTGAGGTACCCCACTAAGAACCTTACTTCAAGTAGACAATGCACCATTAACAACCAACCTCTGTACCTGAAGCCAGTTTCTTATCCATGTGCAAACTACCTCATGAAGTCCAACAGCCCTTAGTTTAGAAAGCAGTTGTTTGTGGGACACTCAAACCCTGTGGCATCTTACTTATCTTATCAAAGAAAGCAATCAAATTTGTCTGACATGACTTATCCTTCATAAAGCCATGCTGATTGCTTCTCATAATACCATTCACTAGGCCTTCAAATAATTTGCCCAGGCCCAGATTTGCATCATAGATTAAGGGGCCCATGGCACCCAGCTGCACAGGCAATTGATATAATTCCAGAGCACTATCAACTAGGCACTAGTGCTCTGGCAAAAAGAAAGGAAATACATACATGCTATCCTTTAAGAGGGAGGGGGGATGGAGGACGCCGGCCTCCATGCGCCCTCAGGGCAAATCTGGCCCTGAATTTGCCCACCATGGATGTCAAATTTACAGGCCTATAAATGCAAGGCTGAGATCATAATCTCTTTTTAAATATAGGAATGGCATCAGCTTCCTCCAATACATAGGTACCATACTAGAGGAAAGAGAATCTGAGAAAACCAGAAAAAGAGGCTGGTCTAAAACTGAAGTTATCTTAAAACCTGTGGGTGCATTCCATCTTGCCCTGGCCTCGGCTGCTCCTAGTATTAATATTAGCTTAATGCCATGCTGCGCTGAGTTGCACATAAGTTTGACAGAAGGTAAAAGATTTTAACTTTCAACAAGCCCATATATGCAGGGGTCTAAATGCTCTACCTGTAAACCTTATGTGCAAATGCATGCAGCAATTTTAGTCCAAAAAAAGCCTATAAGACTGCCCTAAAAAGTATAGCAAGAGGGTACATAAACAGTAGCACTGACTGTCATATATATATATATAGCAAGGACATATCTTTTCCCAAGGGACAGATCTGAGTAAACACAGGTCCGGATTTGGGGAAAGGCCACCAAGGCCCGGGCGCAGGATTTTAGGGGGTGGCATGCTGCTCATCCACACCCAAATTGATTCAAAACCACTGCGGATGCGCAGGAGATCTTTTTTTAAGTTTCCTGTGCGCCAATCCCCTTTGCTCTGGTAAATTTGCACGAATAAAGGGGAGGGGACAGGGGCGAAAAACAGCAATGGGCCTAGGGGCGCCCACTAATCCGGCCCTGACTGTACATTAACCATATTAAGGGCTCATAACTGGTGAAGGTAGGATATGGTGGATGTCAGCATTGCATTAATAGCATTTGAATAAATCCAAATTTACATCCATTTTTTGTCAATGGATGGGCATCCAGCCAAAATGTTAGTTTCCCCAAAAATGCACATTCAAATTCTCTAATTCATATAAGTCCTGCGAGTGCAGATATTCTTTGCAAAGTTGAACTACATACTGTATACTTATGGACTGCACCCTGGCTCTGTTTGTTCCACTACACCAGGAGTGCCCTTCTTATGTAACAGTAACATAATAATAACTAAATGAAAAGAATGAAACAGGAGGGTGATTTAGACAATCTGTTTGTTGATCTACTGATCACCAGCTAATGGTCTACTGGTGGATCCCGATGTACCTTGTGGGCACCCATGCTCTACATGAGTACTAGCATTCAGTCATAGCAAGATTTGTAAAGCTCATAATATAAAGGGCTGTATATAAAATTATATTATATAAATGTAAATGTACCATAATAAATGTGTATCTGCAATGAAAGATTATTTTCTTAACAATATTTTGTTTGAGTCCTTACAGTACATTAGACAGACTACACAAACTGTGAAATAACAAAAACAAATAAATAATTCAAGTTGTTAAAGTCATAAACCGAGACCTAAGATACAACCCCAATACAGTCAGGATCACATTTGTAAATGATACAATTACTGAATAATTTATGGTTGCTTATAAGTAACACAAATTAGCTAACAATGAAAAGCTAGCCATTGACTTGTGAAGGCAAATGTGTGGCAGCAAAGTAACATTAAACAGCGGAAGAATAGTTCCAATCAAAATAGAAACAGGGAGGAATAAGATAGCTTGCCTTCTGTGTATTTCTGAAATTGAATATACGGAAAGCAAATACTGCACTGTGGACTTCTCTAACCACTGCAAAAGTAGAACTTTATATTTTTTGCTTACTGTCTTTATAAAGTAAAAAAAAAATATTACATCCTAATGAAGGCTGCACACATGGCGATTTTAATCTAAAACTCTATACTGAGATCTGAGCTAATTCTAATTGATAACATTAAATCCACTATCTCGCTTATCAGATTCAGCCAACCTTACTAATGAATTGCAGGGTTTCAAATTGCCCTCTGCTTTTCTAAGCATTTTCTATCATGGATAAGCTCAATTACTCCACTTGGTTGAGTGAGCAGAGAGGATCCTGCTAGGTAGCGAGACTACTTCATTTGATTGTCTAAAATTACATCCTAACTGCAATTACTGAACAAGTGGACAACTCAAAAGGTTTCCCAGCATTTGACCTTCCTTTCTGCAGAATACTTGACGGAGCCTGCCTACAGATAATAATGCTGTCTATTGTTGGCTTATTGCTGGATTCAAAATAAGAAATTAATAAATGCTAAAGCATGTGAAATGCAGTAGTGAACAATATCTACATTAAATAGAATGGCACTTGCAGGTGCACCTGCTGGTACCATATGATAGACAAAAATGTATAAAAATAAGAAAGGTCACTATGTATAAAATAAAAAGTGTCCTGCGTACTTGTCTAATGGGAATGAATGCCCTGTTATTTCAGTTTCAAGGCTTTCCATTGTAAGAAGTCTTTGTGATTGAGCTTCACATTTCATTTACATTGCACAGAGAGCATAACTGTCCTATAAGCTTCCTTTTTCTTCTTCCAAAGTCTTTGTTGTGATAAACTTTTTAAAAGTTAGCATCTTGGAGAGTGTGAGGCAGAGGACAATATCAATGACAACAAAAAGAGGACACTGACAGGAGATAGGAACAGAATTTTAAATGTGGACTAAGCCTGTGCCGAGACAACATAAAACAACCCTTCACTTGCACTACAACACCATGACCACCCAAACCCCTTATGACAGTAAGATGTCAGTAAGATTTGTAGCTCAACATTATCTACATTAATATAAATAATAATACTGGCACTTTTGTAGATCAGTAGCATCATAAACCCATAAAGCAAACCAATAACTCTAATGCTCAATAGGCATTTAAAATATATTAATAATAATAATTATATACCCTCTGTTGTAAATATGCACATATTAACTGAATTCCATGACCTGTATAACAAGTAGTTCAACAAGGAGAACAAAAGCAGAGGATCCTGCAGCACGCCTACTTGAATAAATGAATGGTGATAAACTCCTTTGAAGATATTCTTCATGGACAATTAAACATGGTGTACTCCACAACTTTGCTAAGTATGTCTCCATTCCTCTTGGTTATTCAGTTTGTCTGCTATTTCCTTCAGGGTTATATTATTTGTTCTACAACCCCCCATCCATTTGACTGTGTTTGCTCTGTTGAAACAACTTCATCACTGTTTTCACCTACACTATATATAGCATTGTACAATATCTAAAGCTGGCCATAGATGCAACGATCCGGTCGTTCGAATCCTTGAACGTTCGGACTTATCAGACTTCCCCATCTCTCGACCTTCCACTAACCTTTTAAATCAAATAAAGTAGAAAAAGAACAGATGTTTTCCCCATACAGCAATCATACGAAAGTTATGTCCGACAATAGCTAGTGACAGTCTCCCACTGAAGATCGTCAGATTGGCAATACACGCAGAGATATTATCGTCAGCCGACAGAAATTTTCTAACCTGTCCAATCGATTGAACGAGCTATCAGCGTGGCACGACAGATGTCAGGACACTCCATTCATGATCCAAAAATCGTACAAATAGGATATTTGCGTCTATGGCCAGCTTAACACCAACAATCACCAATTCTTCATGCAAGCACAGCTTACATTTTACCACATTCAATCCCTCTCAATCATTTTACTTGCAACCAGTGTTATGTCTGTAAATCCTGGCTACATACCTATTGGTTTTCTCTTTTTTTAAAACTGCTTTTTTCAACCTTTACCCCCATCTAACCCTATTCTGACTCTTAAAAGAGAATGTAATTAAAAATTGCAAGGAATTTTTAAAATGGTGTTTTTGTGAATGTTTAGCGTTGCTCGCAGTGTAAAATCCTTCGCTGGTGAATATTACATTGCTAAGCAAAGGTTAGGGTTAACACCTGCTTTGGAATTTCATTAAATATTTTGTTGCAAAATATGACTTGCAACTGCGACATTTTATTACATACTGTACACTGCGAGCACTGCAATGTTTGAAAAAAAGCCATTTGGTCGTAAACTTTGCAAGTAAATCTTTGAGGTCTGTAATCTATCAAAAAGGACGCAAACATGGTCACTAACATTCAGCAAAGATTCGGTCTTTGCAAACATTTTTTGGGCTAACTAAATAAATTACATCCCCCCCATAAGTCTTCTGTCTTCGTCTTTCTTATCATGTGCACTTCTTAATAACTACTCTGTATTTAATAAATCCACCTTAATCCATGATTAAAGTTTAATTATTTTTTTACCCTAAAATAAACCTGGCTCAGTCTTATCATTGTAGCTTCTTACACGCACACATATAACTCCCACCTCCTTGTTCCCTTCTTTTGAAGTGCAGACAGCCCTGTAATTATTTTAGGTGATTTCAGCAATCAAATTCTAGTCTTGGTATTTTCACTTTCTCTGATTTAACCTCTTCCTTTGACCTTCAGAAGTTGACAGAAACTGTCACATAAAGCAAACCCTTGGGGTAACTTGATTCCAGTTTAAGCCCTCGGCTACTTTGGTGCCCTCTGATTTTATGCCATGAGAATTAAGAGACTCCCAATGGGTAAAGCAAGGGAGCCAAATGTAAAGGAGAAAGAAAAGAAAAAACTAGGCACAGTCAGTCAGTTGGTTTAGACCACATTCAGGTAAACCATAAAATAATTGTGAAGCAAACTACTAACTAGAAACAGATATGAACCAGGATATCAACACACAGGACAGGAATCAGGAACCAGAATTTAACAAATTCAGAAATCAGACCACCCATGAACAAGCTCAAATGACCTCCAACTGGCAATAAGTGAGCTCAGAGCTGGACATTATATAAGGAGGCTGATTGTAAACTCTGAGCACCCATGGCCTGAATAATAACACCTGATGTAAACCATGCCTACTCAAAAACTCAAGGATATCAAAGCATTGAACTGAAAAATTAACGTTTGCTCATATTTAACAGAGATTTAGCAGAGTGCACAGAAAAGTGCAGGGTGCTGGTTTAAATACAAGCAGGATTGTACAGTAACCTATAAGGAAGGCATCTACTTGAACTGATTCTCACCAAAAATATACACCATTCTGAATTAATCAGTGATCCGTTCCCTCCTCCTCATTGCCTGTGCAGTGCGCCTCTCAATGCAGGGGAATTAGATTAGCTACTGCACCTTTGAGGGTCATTTGTGGATGTTATACCATAACTGTGGTTAAAATACTGCATTGTGGGTAACATGCCCAAATTAGCTATTTGATAACTATGGTTGTGGTTGTAAATAATATTGCTAACTATAAATTTGTCTATGATTTTAATGTATTAAAGGGAAACAGAAAAATAATGAACAGAATTGAATCTGTGCAACCTTGTAATGTACAGTACTGCAAGTGGTGCATTTGAACATACGACTCTGCATATACTCATTATATGGGGCATCTTTATTATGCAATGTAAAAAACAGCGGGATAATACACCACACATTGTCAGGCTTCGCCATATAAAAAATGGTGTAAAAAAAGTTTTTTCCAACATTTTTACTTAGAGTGACTACTGCTGGAAGCAATGTAAAATAACGGTGGCAAGTCTGGCGTTCGCATGGCATAAAATAAAACACACCTTGATAAATTGCTTTTTACACCATTTTGTTTTTTACATTTTGTTTTACACAATATTATATATGAACCTAAGTGTACTGAGATGACAGCCTTTATTTTATTTCTAACTCAGTAAAGATTATAATACTATGATTAGTGTCTCCTTTTTGACAGATAAAATGTTGGATTCTTTGCAAATATATGTGTCAAAAATAACATTTCCACATCTTCATAATGAGATTGCTAATGGCACTAATGCTTCTTATCATCATGGGGCTTGAACAAACTATCACTGCAGTTTGCTACATCTAGCAGCAGCTGTAAGCGGTACAGATATAACTACTTCCCGAGTCTGCATATGCAAAAGACCTTTTTGATATATCTAGTGAACACAGCACACTACTCTTCCCCATTGAAAAAGGGGAGTGGTTGTGGGTGCCAGGTGCATTGATTAAGACTTCGCCATCTGTACACTAAATTTTATTTTAACATCTACCGAGGCACTGAAACAGACAGTTACTTCATGCTCTTTCATTACAAAGCAGCTTGTATAATGGAGATAATGATGACACACAGCTTACTGTAACTCCATTAGATTTGCATTTATAACCTTTCAGGCAGATGGAGGAGAGCCCAGATCTCTGATGGGGATTTTTCACAGTAAGCTACAAACAGGTTACTGCTCCTTTCATCAGGAAAAGACGTTTCATGTGTAATCACCATAACAGCATTGTGAACTTATAGTCTAGGTAGAAATAAATTCAGGATGTTTCAGCCTTTCAGTGCTAATATTATATTTTGCAATATATGGTGGTAAGAACAAAGTTTTAATTATTTTACTTATTTAATTTTGCTTAATGAAAAAATGTGGAACTGGCCACAAGATCCTTGACATCTCATCCAGGCCTCAAGCAATGAAAGCCAAAATAGTTTACAATATTTTCACATGGAAATAAACTACAATGAAGGCTCATGCCCCAGATGTGGCCTTCTTAAAAACATACAGAGCTCAGCATGTGTGAGGTTCAAGTAATGTAAGCACTTGAACAACACTGGTGTAAACCAACATCTAATGTCAGGTGGCAACAAGGAACTTGTAAGGCAAGTAAAGACAAGTCACAGGAGGTACAGTATAAGTTGGCAGCTGTATGTGTTGATTATGATGTGAAAACTGCAAAGTTGTAGTGAACTATGAGGAATGCAGGCAATAGGGTTACACATTTTTTTAAATGACTCAAGTCACAAGTAATTAAACAGTTTGCAGTTGGCTTGTCTGGGGAGGTAAACCTTGATGCAGGACTGATGTCAGGTAGTATATTCCATTAGTAATGTTCTGCTGTGATAAAATACTGTAAGCATGAATGGAAAGTTAAAAACATTAGGATATTCTGTAGTTCATAGTGGCGCAAAGTTGCTATTCTGGGTAAAGTTTTGTATGTAAAACAAATGTATGAATAGATGAGATGGGAGCTGAATGACATAATAACAATCTTAAATGTATGGCAGTTTTGGATACCCAACATACAGTAAATGTTCCCATAGTGTATGTGGAAAAGCCCATGGCACATCAAGTGCATCTTCTGCTAGTTTATTTTCATGTGGTGGAGAAGTACACAAATAAAACTGAGTAGCCTGTGATTAACTTAGAATCCAACTGTCACTAGCAGATGCATGCGAATTGTGTCCTCTACATTTGGGTGCTTCTACACCAGCTGAAAAAAGGCCACCAGAGGTGGGGTATTTATGATGGACAGAAGGAACTGCTGTCTAAACACATCAGCAAACCTCAGCATTGCACAAAAGAATTCCCACACCTCCTGACACTAAGGGGGTCTTGATGGTTTTTTTCTGGTCAGACTTTTAAAGGGAAAAAACTATTTTTTCGTAAAATTTTTGTGATTTATTAAACCCCCGATGGTGTTGAAAGAAAGAAAAAAAGTACTCCATCTCAGACCTGCCAAGTTCATGTAGAAGTCTGCCTTGGTTTCGTTCAAAAACCCGAAAATGTTGTGGTTCTCGGGCACCAAATCCAAAAAAGTTGTAGGTTTTGGTTGTGTCAAATCCGAAAAAGTTGCAGGTTTCGGGGACAAATTAGAAAAAAAAATGTACAATTTGTATTTTTTCCCGATTTTATCTCTTTTTTTTATTGATAAATAGGGGGATTTGGTTGGAGTCGTTTTCAGAAAATAGTGAAAACTTTTCGGATTTTGATAAATAACCACCTGAGAGTGGAAATACAGACAAAAATATCTGTTTGTCGATTAAGCAAAAATTGTATTTGTTATAAATACATTTTATTTGCTAATAATTGCTTATAAATAAAAACATGAACTTCCCAGCATGTATAAATGTAAAAATGTTTTGTATTATGTCTTAGTTTTAACATTAGGGGGCACATTTACTACTGGTCGAATATCGAGGGTTAATTAACCCTCGATATTTGACGTCTAAGTAAAATCCTTCGACTTTGAATCTCGAAGTCGAAGGATTTACCGCATTTCCTTCGATCGAACAATTAAATCCTTCGATTCGAAGGATTTTAATCCATCGATCAAACGATTTTCCTTCAAAAAAAGCTAGGAAAGCCAATGGGGACCTTCCCCATAGGCTAACATTGGTGCTCGGTAGGTTTTAGGTGGCTAAGTAGGTGGCCAATGTTTTTTTAAAGAGACAGTACTTCGACTATCGAATGGTAGAATAGTCAAACGATTTTTAGTTCAAATCGTTCGATTCGAAGTCGAAGGTCGAAGTAGCCAATTCGATGGTCGAAAGTAGCCAAAAAAATACTTTGAAATTCGAAGTATTTTTCCTTCTAATCCTTCACTCGAGCTAAGTAAATGTGCCCCTAAATATTACAACCACAAATACTGTATGCTCTTTACAAACGGATTTCAGTATAGGATTGTATAAGAAGCGCTATTAATTGTAGATTCGGGGGGAGATTAGTCGCCCAGCTACAAATCTCCTCTTCGTCGGGGTGATTAATCTCCCGAGCTGCTTCCCGTCGGCTAGAATGTAAACCACCAGGCAATCGGTGCACTTCATTTTCCGAAGTTGCCTCACGAAGAAACTTTGGGTAACTCCCAAAAGTCATCTTTGAAACTGTAAAAGTATTTAACAATTTATCTTTTTGGCAGCAACATTCAGAAGTGACCAACTTACTGTAAAAAAAAGTCTTGGGAAGCCACAAAATCTTCAAAAATCTTCAAGTCTACCTTCTAGTCAAACCTGAGCATGGCATACACATAAGATGCACTTGTTTTGCAAAGTTGCAGATTGTCTATATTTTGGCCAGTACCTGATTGTTTGACCCCCAGGTGATTATGAAATCATAATGGAAGCCTGTGCAGGCCCGTCGGCAGCCTGAACTTCCCTTTCAACCTCTAACCATTATCTCTGTCCAGAACATTTCAAAATAAATAGTGCTAAAATCAACAAATAAACAATTAGCACACAGTCTTCAAAGTACCAGTGAAGAAAATATTTAGCTAATCTAATCCTTTAATATCGTTATTAGCTACTATATTTTATTTCAGTTGCCCGAGACAGGTGATTCTCATTTACAACTCCATCATTACGAAAGGTCCTACTGCTGAAATCTGTCCAATTGCAGAAATGACCCTGGCACTATAATGTCTTTCCTCATCCTTTTCTCAATAAACAAGAAGAGATTATTGTACAAAATCCTGTTACGCTATACTAAAACATTATCAGAATTGTTTTGTTAAACCTTTTATATGCAAAAGAAATTTCTTTAAAAATAATTGTTAGGGAACAATCTGCTAAAAGGGACACTAAAGCTGAAGATCCACTTGTTTGTCAGTGTTACAGAAATACACAGATGTGTCCATCAATCCAATGGGAATATCAGACCTCCCCAGTCAATATCTGGCTAATTTTTGAACAGATATGTCGTTCAGGCTGTCTGCTGGCACCTTACATGGGCCAATAAACTGCTGACTCAGCTGGAAGGTGTCAGGACCGCTCGGCACAGACATCTTTTTCGGCGCCTCCATCCTCTTCAACGGAGCATCCAAGATGGCGGCGCCCATGAACTACACGTGGGGAACAGCGTCGCTGGTGTCTTCACGCCAGCGCAATGATGTCACGCGCATGACGCAAAATTCAAAGATAAAAACCCTTCCAGGTCACGGGTTCAATGTTCGATTATAGCGTTTGCTTTGGACATTCCTGGGTACTCTATTATTCTTGTTGGACTGGTTTGTGGACTTTGACCCTGCCTCTTTATCGACTTTGCTGTTTATCTGCCTGCCTTTTGAACGTCTGCCTGGATTTGGATTTTGTCTACTCTTTAACCCCATTTGCAATTTGAACTTGGGCTTTGATTGCTGGGCTTCCTCCTTGGTCCGAGCCTATAGGCCCCTTGACATTATAATCAGGCCATGGACCCCACTGAGGAAGCTGTGCCTCTGAGGAAGCTGTGCCTGATGTAGGACGAGCTCTCCGAGGTCTGGTGTCCTGCATGGAAGAGTATGAATCTCAGCAGATCCTTATTGGTCAAGTACAAGATACTCTTCTTTCCTCCATGCCTTCTGTGTCTCTGGTCGTCCACCCCCCCCATAATGGGGATCCTCAAGCATGCAGAGGCTGTGTTACTCAGTGTCTGATCCAGTTTGAGTTGCAACCCTCACACTTTTCCTGTGAATATGCCAAGGTTGGGTATGTGATGTCACGTTTGGAAGGGAAACCGCTCGAGTGGGCAACACCACTTTGGGAGAAGAATTCACCTCTGACCTTTGATGCCAAGGCATTCCTCCAAGCCTTCCGTACTGTTTTTGACGCCCCTGGTCATGTCGCCAAAGCCTCCTGACTTTTTCAGATTCGGCAAGGGAACCGTAGTGCCAGTGAGTACGCCATTGATTTCAGAACCTTGATGGCTGAAACAAGCTGGAACAACGAGACATACGCAGCAGTGTTCTATCAAGGCTTGTCATCCAGACTCAAAGATGACTTAGTCTCCAAGGATCGTCCTAAATTTTTGGAAGACTTAATTGCTCTCGCAATTAAGGTGGATACACGGCTCAGGGAACATCAATCTGACAGGGAGCATGGCAAGTGACTTCAGCTAACCTTGGCCCCACGCTTCCAAAGACCCCATGTTGCCTCCGTCACCCCAGCAGCCTTCTGTTATTCCTCCGGAGGAACCCATGCAGGTCGGAATGACACGTCTCTCCGAGCAGGAGAAGCTCCGGAGGCGTTTGGCAATTCCTGCCCTGTGAAGCCTAAGGGTCCTCTTCTTCAAGGTAAACCTAGGATGACACATGTGGGTGGCATTACTCCCAAACCCCAAGAGAACTCTCACAGGTTTCTTCTGCCGTTACAGATTCGCTTGGCCACTAGGACGATCGTCGGCTCTGCCTTCCTTGATTCCGGAGATGCCGGAAACTTCATGGACGCTCTTTTTGCCAAGTATTCCCCTGTATCCATTGTCGAATCACCTACGGGTTACTGCTGTTGATGACAGGCCGCTAACGTCTGAGATAATCTCTATGACTACAGTGGACTTGACTGTGCAGGTTGGGATTTTACATAAATAGAAATTATCGTTCCTCATTATTTCCTGCCCCTCCATTCCTGTTGCTTTAGGATTACCCTGGCTTCGTTTACACAATCCCTCCATTGATCATTGACTGCTCCTCTGGACAGATCTCTCACTGGAGTCCTTTCTGTCAAGAACTTTGACTTCTACTCCTCTCCTCTGTGTGACCATCTCCTCCACTGGTCTTCAGTCCCTGCCGACTGTCTACAAGGAATTCTCTGATGTCGTCTGTAAAAAGTCTGTGGAATTCCTCCCTCCTCATCGGCACTATGATTGCCCTATCTTCTTCCTGGAACCATGCCCCCTAGAGGACATACTTATCCCCTATCTCCCACAGAAACCTCCACCATGAAGGATTATATTCAGGTAAACCTCCAGCTGAGTTTTATTCGTCCCTCTACCTCTTCGGCAGAGGCTGGTTTCTTCTTTGTGGAGAAGAAGGATGGTGGTCTACGTCCTTGTATCTACTACCGTGGACTCAATAAAATTATGGTTAAAACCGATACCCTTGCCTCTCATCTCTGAACTGTTTGATCAACTGAAAGGGGCTAAGGTTTTCACTAAGTTGGATCTACGTGGGGCTTACAACCTCAACCTCATTTTCACTCTGCCGAATGGACGTTACTCCACAAATTCACTAAGATGCGGATTTTAATGAACGCTACCTTTTTTGCTAGACTTACCTTCGCCAGCTCAGACCAGGCGAAGTGCATTGGAGTGCATAGATCTTACGTTACTTACATCATATTTTTAGTGGAAAAAGTTTCTAAGTCCCAAAGAATGCTGGCGTCTTTTCCTTTTTCAGAGTGATAGCCTGCTAAAGTCCTTAAAATGTTTTTTGGAAAACCGAGTTCCCCCATACATTTTCTGACATATGGAAGATAAACTATACAGTGGGCTTATGTGTAGGGAATTATAACAACTCTATTTTTTTTAATAAGGTTGCTTGGACTTGTGTAATGTAATGTATTTGCTGCAACATATACGTCCATTAAACTTCATAATTTCCCGCCGTTTGCAAATTAGCCTGAGCGAAGACCTCTAATGAAGTTGCGCTAGGCTTAATTGAAAATTAGTGCTTCTTCGATTTGATTGGTGAAGTAGCGTTCGGTACCCTGGATACAACTTCGCATTTTAGTAAATTAGTGTTGTCTGAGCGAATTTCCACCTGGTGAAGTGTTGCGATGGCTGCAAAGCCATCACTGGCGAACTTTTGAAGCTTAGTAAATTTAGAAAATGATCTAAACATTTAATAAACCCAACAGGCTGGTTTTGCTTCCAATAAGGATTAATTATATCTTAGTTTGGATCAAGTACAAGCTACTGTTTTATCAATACAGAGAAAAAGGAAACACGTTTTAAAATTTTTGATTATTTAAATAAAATGGAGTCTATGGGAGATGACCTTTCTGTAATTTGGAACTTTCTACATAATGAGTTTCCGGATAAGGGATCTTATACCTGTACTATAATGCATAAATGTATAGGATTTTATTATCTAGGCATGTTGACACTTGCTGCTGTAGGTTATATAGTGAATAAAGTACCCCCTATTGTAAAATATAAGGATATTATAAGTTACTGAGGAGTTTCATGACCATATAAAAACACTAGGCCGAAGGCCGAGTGTTTTTATACAGGTCATGGAACTCCGAGGTAACTTCTAATATCCTTATATTTTGCAACTGGGGTTACTTTATTTATTATAATACACAAATTTCAGTGAGTCATGTGACAGAAATGACATCAGAACCCACCGTTTATAAGGATATAATTTACAAGATATTCATAGCTTTTGTGTATTATTTTTATGTATAAAATGAAATTTAAGGTTAAGCAGCATTAATGTGAGGGCTTCTTTCCAGTGATTGACGTGTGCTGATTCCAGTAATAGCCAATCTGCAGCAGAAGAAGAGAAGCCATTTCTTTCAACATGATACCAAAGGGCTGGGAAAATTATCAGATTTCAATAACAATGTGCCCCATATTCCTGTACATTTTAACTATCAATCAATGCAATTTGCTTTTTACATGTAATATAAACAAAGAACTGGCTCAGCTATGCTGTGAAATAAGTATTTTTATCTTATACAAGCAAAATGACTTTACAGAGCACAACATATGAATTTTGTTTTAAAGAGTATACAAAACATGTCATTCTTTTTATCCGCTTATCATAATCCTTGTATTAAGTAATGGGTAGATATCAGCCTAATCTTTCATTGCACTAATCAGTGATTCTTTTCATTAGAGAAAAATGTACAAAAAAAAAAGAAGAGTGAGAGATAGGAGACAATCTCACGCTGATCCAAATGACAGGTTACTCGTGAGTAAAGAAAGGAACTCTAGATTGAGCAGTTTTCATGGGGATTTTCCTTCCTGCCAATGGTGCTAGAGAGATACTGTGGAAATGTCCGCACGGATGACTGGCAGCACTTCAATAGAACAGTTCTGTATAAATATGCAAAATCAGGTTGGATTTAATAATAAAAGAAATGAATGTCACTGGCATGGAAATGATCAGCGGTTGTTTATTGGTTTTTTTTGGGTGTAACGCCAATGACAAAGTTCAAAGGTGGGTTTGAACGGCAGGGGGAAATATAATGACAACCCCATTACTGGTGCACATTTATAATAAGGCGGAACTGCAAAAAGAGGATCTATGATGTGAGGTGGTTGTGTTAATTTGTGATATCAATAAAATGGATGTGAGATTGTTAGTATTGCGACAGTTCAGTATAATGATATGTTAGGGCCGCACTAATAACCCTAAATATACAGTGCTGCTACACCTCTGACGATGGAAAAGAAAATACAGCCATCACTTAGTTCTGGAAGAAACAAAACAGCATTTATGCTCAAGTGATGAAAGTGAGGGAGAAAATAAAAGCTTTTGGTGTTCTGTAAGAAGCTGTAAAATAGGCGTGCTGGGTTAATTTACATGTTCTTGGTGAATAAGGTTTTAATGATACGTTTGCACAGAAGGTAGGAAGTATCACTTCAATTTAGTGACAATGGACAAGCATTCTAAATTGTCTGTGTGTGAGTGGGGGGAGGTGATGCTTCAGCTTGTCTCGTAGGCCCTTTACAACATTTGTCCAAGTAAATCTGCCTTTGAAAGAAAAAAAGATTCTAGGCGATTTAACACTTTTATCCTGCAGTGGTAATTCAATAGCTCCCCTTCCTGTATTTAAAGTGGTTTTCCCCTCATTAAAGGGGTGTAGCTCTCAAAAGAGTTAACACACCTATTAACTCCTGCGACTTTATTTTGGGCTTGGCACGCATTGTGAATTCATTGGCTCACAACAGAAGGTGTAAAGAGAGATTTGCATTGTGAATGAAGTAAGGTGTCTCCCCTCAGGCTTTTCTGAATAATGATGAAAACTAATCTGCTTGCAGTAGTTAAAGAGATCACTGCTGTCTGTCCACAGTCTCCTGGCAAGGGAGACCGCTGTAATCACTTGGGAATTTATAACACTTATTTTCAGAGTGGAAGTGAAGGAAATCACTGAAATGCTCATCTGTTCTGGATGGGTGAGGGGAAGATGTAGGTGACGGTTATTATGTCTTCCCATTTACCCAACAGCAAACAAAAGACAAGGTGTTAGCATTACATTAGGGATCAACTCAATAGTGGCTGAATAGGCAATTAGTATACATTATGAAAGCTGTTGGTGTATATATATATATATATATATATATATATATATATATATATATATATATATATATATATATATACAAAGATAGATAGATAGATAGATAGATAGATAGATAGATAGATAGAGATATATAGATATATATATACATATATATAGCCTTTTAACTATACCAAATTCTATACCGACTTGGAAAGGTCTATGAACGCGACAATACCAAATGTACATAGTTTTATGGAGATTTCTCACTTGAATAGATCAAAATCTACAGGCATTACTCTACCAAATTTCCAAAGCACCACTCCGTAAAACGGCCTGCTTCTCATTTCAAGGCCAAACATTCCGCTAACAGTAGGTTTACCCTAGAAAACTAACCATTATTAGAAAGAAAAGATTCTGGAGAATCAAAAATGGGTAAATATATCTTTGTACTCCAAACGACCAAGTTGCAATTGTTTCCTAAAGCTTTAATGTTTTATAGAAATTGGTTTATTTTTTGAAGAATGACCTCAAAGCTTCCAATCTACAGCATCATATCTCTCACACATCAGTAGGTACCAATATAAAACACCCTAAATATGATTGCCAGGTTTGATCCCAATATGTATAGGTTTACCTAAGTACGTGGCATACAGGGGCCCCAAAATTAAGAACCCCCCCATATGGTTTGTCATTTCAGGTACTGCAAAATCAACACATTTACATCGTTTTTGGGGGGCAAAGGTAGAAAAAAGTATGTTCGGCCGAGAAAACCATACATTTTTGGAAAGTACACATTCCCCAAGTCCAAATTGGGTAGGCATGTCTTTCTACTCAAAGCACCAAGCCGCAAACCTTTCCTAAATTTGGCAATTTTGGTGACATTTCCAAAAATCACCTCAAAATTTCCACCCTACAGCATCGTATTTCCCACATACTTTTAGGTATCAAGACAAAACCCCAAATATGAAAGCCTGGGTTCCTTGAATAGTTTTATGCCTAATATGTATAGGTGTACCTAAGTACGTGGCATATATGGGCCCCAGAATAATGGTCTGTAATTTCAGGTACTGCAAAATCAACATATTTACATAGTTTTGGGGGGGGGCAAAGGTAGAAAAGAGTACATTCACCCCAGAAAAACATATATTTTCGGAAAGGACACATTCCTCCGAATCTTTGTTATACCGGTTCATCTTTCTACTCCAAAGCACCAAGCCGCAAACCTTTTATTAATTTGGCGATAAAGACATTTTTTACATTTCTGAAAACCGTCTAAAATATTGCAATTGGCCGCATTTATCTCACCCAATTTCTTACATAAAATTGGAAAACACCCTAAATATTGACGCCAAGGGTCTACTGAACAGTTTGATGCCCAATATGCATAGATATACCAAGGCAGCTGGCATGTGCGAATCTCAAATGATTAATTTTCGACTGCTGATTCGCTTTCTGTGAACAAAGGCTCCTGGCAGTTTATTATCTGCCACAAGACCCTCTAACAGCACAAGACCCCCCCAAAACCATATATTTTCGGAAAATATACATTCTGACGAATCAAAAATGGGTAATTAAGTCTTTCTACTCAAAATTACCATACTGCAAAGCTACGCAAAATTTAGTGGTTTTTATGACATTTCTGAAAATCACCTAAAATATTGCAATTAGCCACATTTATCTCAGCCAATTTCTAACATACAACTCAAAAACACCCTAAATATTGACACAAAGGGTCTACTGAACAGTTTGATGCCCAATATGCATACTGTAGATATACCAAGGCAGCTGGCATGTGCGGACCCCAAATAAAAATAATACATATGAATTTTCTCCTCTGCTGATTCGCCTTCTGTGAACATAGACCCTTGACTTCATATTGGGGCAAATGTACTAAGCACTGAAAATTCGCCAGCGACGGCTTCGCAGGCAGCGCAACACTTCGCCAGGTGAAAATTCGCTCAGACAACGCTAATTCCCTAGCATGCAAAGTTGTGTCCAGGGCGCCGAAAGCTGGCGAAGTTGCACTAGAGTTAATTCGGCAAGCAGAGAGAAGTTGTGCTAGTGTTGACTAATTTGCATACGGCGGGAAGTTAAAGTTTTTTAAAGTTTTTTTATTCTAATAAAAGAAAATAGAGTTGTTATAATGCCCTACACATGAGCCCAGTGTATAGTTTATGTGCCATATTAGGAAACGTAGGGGAGAAGTAGGTTACCCCAAAAAAATGTTATGCTCTTTTGCAGCCTATCACCCTGAAAAAAGGAAAAGACGCCGGTTTTTCGCACTTTTCAACTAAATTTTGAGGAAGTCCTATCCACTCTATTACACTTCGCCTGGTCTGAGGTGGCGAAGGCAAGTCTGGTGCAAGAGGTAATGTTCAGTAAAAACTGAACTCAACTGGCGATTGAGTGCGAATGAGCGCCAACGTCAGTCTCTTTCGCTAGCGAAGTTACACCTGAGCCCGTTAGTAAATCAGAGAAGTACCGAAATGACATCACGCTGGTGAGTTTTCGCCAGTGTTAGTCACTTCGCCCTTTAGTAAATTTGCGCCATTATGTGCCACAAGACCCTCCTAACAGCAAAGACCCCCCAAAACCATATATTTTTGGAAAGTACACATTCTGATGAATCCAACAAAGATAAATATGTCTTTCTACACCAAATTACCAAACTGCAAATCTTTTATAAACATCATTTCGTGCATATGAATTTTCACGCTAGCCAACTCAGCTACTGAAAACATTACACCGACTATGCGTTGTGTGTTGTAAGACCCCCAAATTGTAAAAGACCCCCAGAAAACCATATATTTTTGGAAAGTACATATTCTGATGGATCAATGTAAGTTAAATATATCGTTCTTTACAAAAGCACCAAACAGCAAAACTATACTAAAGATACATAAGGAAAAATAATGCAGGGATAAAATAGCAATAAAACCACAAAAATTTTGTAAATCAATGAAATAACAAAATAACTGATCCAACAGCATAATTAGTGGCCAAAATCGATGAGCAAAGGGACACATATGTTACCTAGGTTTTGGACAGAAGGCAACAGTTCAGGATGGAGACGAAGGGGCATGTTTACTAACATTGGAGATAAATATCTGGAGAGATTTCTGGAGATGTTGCCCATGGCAACCAATCAGCAATTAGATTTAAACAGCCAGCAAAGATCTGATTGGTTGCTATGGGCAACATCTCCAGAAATCTCTCCAAATATTTATCTCCAATGTTAGTAAACATGCCCCCAAAATCGTAGTCAGGCTGGCCGGAGTCGGTACAGGGGGATTTCAAGCAGAGTCAGACAGGCAGTGGTTGGTACTAGCGGAGTTCAAGCAAGGTCAATCAGGCCGGGGTCAGTACAGGCAGTGTTCAAAGAATAGTCAGGCAGGCAAGGGTCAGTATCGGTAGAATTCAGAATGGTCAGACAGGCAAGGGTCAGGATTGGCAGAGTTCAGAATAGCCAGGCAGGCAAGGCTCACATCCAGAATAAGAACAAGACAAAATCACACCCAGATACTAACGAATTAGACCTTTCTCACAAGCCCAAAGGCCCCTTAAATACCTTTTGAATTCCGCACCAAGGACGCAATGACATCACAGTGCATAAAATCCGGAAGTGCTCCCTAGGAATCACTGGGAACTAGGAGGAAGTGGTACCACGCGGCGGGCGTCCCCGCAGGCTCACTAGACCACCAGGGGAAGTCGTTACATTTCCCTTTAAGGGGGCCCACTGCTTCCTAGACAGTTTCAGTCTGCAAAAAGATGCAGTGTTAACAACACTTCACTGCACAGACACACAAATAGGTAATGTTACAAAATATTTGCCAGTATTCTTGAGGTCTCAGCACTAGAGAATGAGAGATACACATTGTTCCAAGCACTAACCACTAACTTTTTGTTTATTTATTATTTAGCGCTTTTAATGATAAAACCTCTTGTACTATTCAGTTCATTCTGAAACAGGAATGTAATGAATCTTTGTGAATCATTTCCAGATAAATATAATTGCTGCATATTAAGCTTTCAAATGATGTTGTGTGAATAATTTATATCCTTGACAGAAAGCTACTGTTACGAAACAGAACAGCTTGTACAGGGAAAAAAACTTGCAATTTTGCACTCAAGTTAAAAAAAAAAAAGCAAAAACATGATATCTTTAATAGCTAACTACCTTCAAATTATATAGGAAAAATATATATACTACTTTGCAGATGAAAACCTGCCTAGGATGAAGTTTGAGCAATACTTTATCAATTGCACATATGTTGTATTCAGCTTGAGAAATGGTCCCTGTGGCATTTAGGAGAGAGTTGGGTGAAAGGATATAAACATCAGAAATCTTTGGTGATATTCATGTACATTACCAGTGTCAGACTGGCCAATTTCCAAGTAATTCCATATTTCTTAAGGTAAAAAAGACTTAATAATGGAAGAATAAAGTATAGTAAGTAGATATAAAAGACTCCGAGAATAAAGAGGTTTATTGAGGAGAGAAGGAATAATAGTTTGGAATGTGAGCCCACCATCTTAAGTTTTCTGTACATTACTGACAGATTATAGACAATCTCAGTCATGATTCATCTAGGTTAGGTACTCACTCCTAGGTTAAACAGTGCAGGTGGTATCTTCCTCTGTTCATATCTATATCTTCAAATTGCAGTCAGGAGCTAATACAGAAAACAGAATTTTTATCAAGTCGGAATGTATCCTTGGCCTTCTCCTTTGCAACTGATCCTTTGGACATCTAAAAAGTCCCCCCTTGTTAATCCTGACAAATTGAATTGACTAGTTGGTTTCAGAAATTTTGCTCATGTATTTGAGACATTATCTACACTATATGGCCAATAGTATCTGGAAATTTTTAAGCAAAAGTGTCTGGACTATCCAGCTGAATTAAAATATCTTCAGTCATA